>JBBPBX010037587.1:0-19527 GCA_038048925.1 Garcialebias charrua | reverse complement strand
AAGGCCATGAGTGTTCTAGGTCTTTTATACGTATGTGTTTACTTGCTGTGTTCTGTCATGTTCTTTGCAGGTTTGCGGACAGCGGTCGGGTGTGTTTGCGTTGTGCTCTCTTTGTGTTTGTTTATTATATTTTGTGGTCTTACTTTTCTTCTTTCCTTTCTTTCTATCCTATTAAAATGTTTTATAATGGTGTGAAGAGGATGGCTGTAAAGGCTCCGGCAAAGCTGAGCGTCCTCCCTATACGCCACTCTAAGTGTGCATTCTGTGCGCACGTGTTCTCTGGCAGAGCTCTGCTTTCTTTCTCACGTTAAATGCTCGCGTTTTCGCTCCAAATCCTTGTTGTAATTTGATCAGCTGCGGAGGTCACTGATTGGTCACTTGCTGACACGCCTGCTGAAATGATTGACAGCTCGAGCAGGACAACCAGCTGGCTTCAGCTGTGGTCGCTCGGCTGCAGCAGTTGCGGTCTTTCTAACTTTATATGTTAATAAAAACTAATAAAAAGTGGGGAAAAAAAACAGGGAGCGCTTTTCCTGCAGCCCACAGCCCACCAGGAAATATTTAAAACCTCCCGCAGCCAGGTAGGACCTGAATTCATTCATTTCAGTCATGGAGTGAACGGAGGAAGAAGCGATTACTTGACTTTTGGCAAAAAAACAAAACAAAAGTCCTGATCAGCGATGAAGAAGGGGAATTTAATTCATTTGTGTAACATACAAAACAGTCCGGAGCGCCGGGGAAGTTTATGGTCAGACACCGCGCAAGCGTGCGCGGTCGTAAAAAAAGAGCTTTGCGCGTTCGTGCCCTGAGAGGCTGCGCGGGGCTACGCTTTTGCCTCAGCGTATGTACGTCGTACAGAGGCGTACAGGGAGTACGCGCAGGTCTACTGGGGCCTTAAGGTGAGAAGGGAGGCCATCTATAAAAAGGAAGAAAAACAAGACGAGCGCAAATCCAAAGCTGTGTGTGAACGTTGTTTCATAGAGATTGGATCTGCAGCAGCAACACGTCTAACTTGTTAACGGACTTGAAACAACATCATCTGAACCTGAACATGCGTCTTCAAAACATGCATAGAACTTGTTGAGGGCATCAGGCAGAGATGGGTCTCTAGGGTATTGTTCGCTCCTATCTTTATAATCTGTTATGCATTTAATGCCCCTTCACATACTCCGTGGGTCTTGTGAGATGAATTGACCCTCGATCCTCTGTGCATATGTGGCCATGGCACTCTTAATACCAGCAACCAGCTCTTTCCTTGTCCTTCTCAGCTCTTCTGAGTTTCCAGACCTGAAGGTAGTTTCCCTAGTGTCATTGTGCTATTAGTTTTTCTAGATGGGATGAAGATGGTCCTGCCTCCAGTGGAAGAAGATATGTATTTCTGGATTGGTTAACAAGGGAAGAAGGAATGAGGCATGAGATTGACCTGCAGATCAGTGAATCTTCTTCAGTATTGGTTGTTCTGTGCCGGTCTATTGTGGTGAGGAGGGAGCTGAGCTGTAAGGCAAAGCTTTTTGTTTACTAGTCAGTCAACAGTTGTACCCTCACCTATGGTCACAATTTCTGGGTAGTGACCAAAAAAACAAAATAGTAGACCCATCCATCCAGCCATCCTTTTTGGTCCACATGGGTCACTGGTGCCCATGTCCAGCCATCACTGTGTGAGAGGCAGGGTACAACCTGGACAGGTCTTAACAGAGAGCTTTGCCATACAACGCAGCTCCCTCTTCACCACAACAGACCCGAACAGAGTCTGAAATACTGCAGATGCTGCACCAATACATCTGTCAATCTCACACTCCATTCTTCCCTCACTTGTGAACAAAACCCCAAGATATTTGAACTCCTCCACTTGAGGCAGAACCTCGCCCTCAACCTGAAGAGAGCAATCCACCCATTTCCGGTTGAGGACCATGGCCTCCGATTTGGAGGTGGTGATACTCATCCCAACCGCTTCAAACTTGGCTGTGAACCGCTCCAGTGAGAGCTGAAGATCACGGCACTATGACGCCAACAGGACCACATCATCTACAAAGAGTAGCAATGGAATCCTGAGGCCACCAAACCAGAATCCCTCCGGCCCCTGGCTGCACTGAGAAATTCTGTCCATAAAATTTATGAACAGAATCTGTGTCAACGGGCAGCCCTGGTGGAGTCCAACTCCCACCCTGAAGATGACCAACTTCTTACCAGCAATGCAAAAAATAAATAAACTCTTGCACCGCTCGTGTAGAGATCAAACAGCCCATAACAACAGGACCCCAATTTCATACTCACAGAGCACTCCCACAGTGTACCCCAAGAACACACTCAAATGTCTTCTCTATGTGTACAAAACACATGAGAAGAATGGATCGGCAAACTCCCATGACCCCTCGAGGACCTTAGTGAGAGTAAAGAGCAGATCCAGTATTTCACAGCTATGACAGAACCTGCATTGCTCCTCCTGGATCTGAGGCTTGACCAACGATCAGACTCGCTTCTCCAATACCCCTGAATAGACAGTTCCAGGGAGGCTAAGGATGCCCCTATAATTGGAGCACACCCTCCGAGCTTCCTTTTTGAATAGGGAAACTGCCACCCTAGTCTACCAATCCAGTGGCATGCCCCCGATGTCAATACAATGTTGCAAAGGCGTGTGCACCAAGACAGTCCCACAATATCCAGATCTTTAAGGAAATCAAAGTGAATCTCATCCACTCTCAGATCCCTGCCATCGTGTAGCCATTTAACCAGCTTGGCACCCTCAGCCACAGTTAGGGACAGACCAACCTCAAAGTCACCTGACTACTTCTTCCATGAAAGGCATACCAGTGGGAGTGAGAAGGTCTAAGAAGTATTCCTTCCACCTCCTGACACACAGGAAATATATCAAAAGTTTAGTCAAGTTTTTCTTCTGTTTTGGTAAAGATATTGAACAGATGTTTGAGTTGATGATGACAGAATTAGTTAAAATTCAAAATTGGTTTAAACTAAATAAATTATCATTGAATTTAGATAAAACCCAGTATATGATATTCAGTAAAAAAAGAAAACTGTTAATGTTCCATTTATGATTGATAGTGCTGAAATCTGTCGTGTTAATGAAGTGAAGTTTTTGGGTGTTATTATTGATGATAAATTGACGTGGAAGAATCACATAAATTCTGTTAGGACAAAGATGGCTAAGTCCATTGCTGTATTATACAGAGTCAGGGACTTGTTGAATGACAGAGCCCTGTATTTGTTGTATAATACAATTATTGCTCCACATTTGATTTACTGCATTGTTGTTTGGGGGAAAGCTTGTAAAACATTTACAGAGCCTATTTTTTTGCTACAAAAAAGAGCTGTTAGAATAATTACAGGAAAACATTATTGTCACCCTTCTAACACCTTATTTGATCAATTGAAATTGTTGAAGTTCCAGGACTTGGTGGATTATAATATTTTGTTAGTTATGTATAGAGCTCATAAAAATCAACTGCCTGTAAATATCCAAATGCATTTTGTTAAACGGCGAAGCTGTTATAATCTTAAGGGAATAGAAGTATTTATTAAACCACAATACAGAACCAGTTTAAAGGGTCGGTCAACCTCAATTCAAGGAATTGGCTTATGGAATGTCTTGGAGACTGAAGTAAAAAATGCAGCAACAATGATTACATTTAAGAAAATGATAAAAAGTGGACTATTGCAAAGATATAAATGAAATACTGTTGTGTATGTTGCTTTGTAGTTCGATATTTTTTTGGTGAATTATTTCTTGTTTTTTTATTAATTAAAGTTGATTGTTGTTTGATTTGATGGATTGTAAGAGGGGGCAGTTAAAATAAGATTTTTTCTTCTTACTGCCACCCTTCATTTTATTTATGTGTTGTATTTTTATTTGTTGTAAAATGTTGTATTATTTTGTTTTTATTATAAAATGAATGAATAAACTAAACTAAACTAAGATATACACATACACATATACACACATATAAATATATATGTAAAGAGAAAAAAAGTTAAGTCACAAAAATGTTGAAGTGGGTACACAAATCAGTTGGCATAACATTGAAAGTCAGATGAAGTGTGAGCATGTCACATTCCCACCCCGCCCACTCACAGGAACAACCAATGAACATTGCTGTTGCACAGAGTGACGTCTTTTCTGTCCAATCAGCTCGCACTTTCTTCACTCTTGTCATGCTAAGGAAGCTCAGCTAGCACAGACCTTCTAAAACTGGAGTTTGGGCCTCAGTTTTACCTGGCTTTAAAGTGAACAGAACAAAATTAAAGCGGATGTCTATATTTCACATTACAAGTGACCTATATAACGGGTTCTTCTTGTAAAAACGTATTCGGTTAGACAATCATGGGAGCGAACAACAGCACCCGGCGAGTGTCATTCGAGTCGGATGAGAACGAAAATATTACAGTGGTGAAGGGCATACGGGTAAGTTACGTTATTCAAACTTACTGAAACAAGTTATGTGAATGAAAAAGTAATAATTATGTGCCAACTAAAATGCCCAAGGCTTATCTGGAGGCTAATAGCGCTTATAGACTTGGCTCATTGGAAACTTGTGAAAGGAAAGCCAGAGAAAAAGTTAACTGTTGATTCTAGTTGTAATCATGCGATAGTAAACTTAATACTGTATTGTCGGAATGTTAATGCAACAAAGCTCTATGATTCATAAATGCATTTATTATGTATGAATGCATGTGGTATTTCTTGGATGCCTTTTCCCAAACCTAGCTGATGTTAAATATGGATTTGAGAGGCATTAGCCAGTCAGGTAAGACTTTAATGAGCATGTCTTTATCTATTATTACTCACTTAGTAAGCCAGAATAAAACTGCTATGGTTTTGTTCTGTTTATCCCAGCATTGGAGCATATATCTGCTATAAACATAAATTGTTTCCTGATAAACACTACCATTACCATAGAGTATTTATTCAGAATTTATTGATGTAGAAATCTTTAGTTTTACTTGGACTGACATAGAAAGTTTGCATACTTTCATAAGTTGTACCCAGGACAAGAGTAGCACTCAACCTTCCAAACTAAAAATTGGCATATTGTGTAAAAATAAATAAAACCTCTCAATTAATCTGGTTGATTGGCAGCTGGGACTGTAGTCAAAACAAGAACAGAGATTGAGTGCCAGTTTTTCAGATAATCTATAATATGAAATAGAAAGATTTAGAATGTAGAGAGAGAATGGTCAGGATTTGTCAACTTTTCATTAATATGTCTGCATGGGCTCAGGAACACGTATTCAGCAGCAGAAATAGCTTCCAAATATTAAAAATAAAATTGCTTTTAGATCTGCAGCAGGTGCCTAACACTTGTAAAAAGAAGTGATCTCTCAAACATAGACTGCACTCATAAGAGGTGTTCCAGAGAGGGACCCTGTGCTTTTGTTGATATGTTTGCATATACCATTATCTGGTATTAATATTTACAAGAAAACAAAGTAATTTTTCACTCTATGTTGTTTATCATGTTCTGCTGCTTCTAGTGTTTTTCATACACAGTTTATGTATTTTTCAAAGTTTGCTGTACCTCTCAAGCAATGAAGTGCTTTGTTTTGTCATCAAAGTGTTAAGATCCTTGTTCTTGTTGTGGGAAGTCTTGTCAGGTATTTGTAATGGATTGCTTTGAAGTAAAAGGTCTTTTCTTTGTCATTTACAGCTTTCTGAAAATGTCATCAAACGGATGAAAGAACCCGTTGCTCCTCCAAAACCAAAACAACATGCTCCTACGTCCACAACTTCGGTGTCGCCAAACCTCACTCCATCTCCCCTACTGCAGCCCATACCTCAGTATCTTGATCCACTCACCTCCTTGCCACCTCCTCCTCCTCCTCTTGTTGTTCCTGCTCCAGCTGCCACAGAGACTGTGGCTGCACCTCCTCCTCGACCTCCCACAGAACAGGTAGTGGCACCTCAAAAAGATGATTTGGTGCTAGCACCTTTATCATCTTCAGCTTCTGCTAATGCTGTCCCTGAGCCTACTTTTAAGTCTGTAGCAACACCTGCTCCTCTTCTTTCTGCTGATATGGTAAGTGTGGGAACATCTTCCTCTCCCCATGCTCCCACTGAACCATTTACTTCTGTTTCTTGCCATGCTTCAACGTTGGTAGAACCTGTCACTTCACTCGCTTCTCCCCCTGTGGTTGAACCACCTCCTTTTCACATAAGTCAACACATTTCTTCTTCGCCTTCTCTGTTAATCAAACCCACTTCACCTCCTGCTTCTCCATGTGTTTCTGAACCGATAACCTCTCCTCTTCCCAAATCAGAACCTCTGTCTTCCCCTCCTGTTTTCAAGCCCGCCACCATCTTGCCAGCATCCGTACTCCCTTTAGGGGACTCTTTGTCCCCGCAGCTTGCTGAGCCTTTAGCTAAACATCCCCTGCCAGTGTTTACTGCTGCTTGTGAACCAGTTTCACCTCCTCAGCCCACAGCGGGTCCATTATCACCTGCTCCAGTCCCCAAGCCAGTGGCCAGGCCTGAGTCAAGTCCAGTTCCCCCACCTGCTGCAGCACCAGCAGGTGAGTTTTAGTCTGCATGGCCTAAAATCTGTTTTTTTATAACAAAATAAAGTCTAAATATGTTTGTCAGGAACATAATTTTGACTGTGAAGCAGTAATATTCTGATTAAAGTGATGTGTGTTCAAATTTAAGAACAGAGAAGCTAAAAAAAAAAAAACTTTTGAGAGTTAAAGTTGAACGTTGGAGGATTTCTTTAAATTATTTCACATAAACTACCACCACAAAGCCAACATTTATTTTACTCATCAGAATGTTTATTTTATTGTACTTTACTTAATTGTTTTTGCATTTTTTTTTTAAATACAAATTTAATCAACTTTAATCTTGCTCTTTTCAAGAAAACCAAGTTAAAACTCATCTATAAACTGAGTTTTTTTTTTTTTTTTTCATTTTAATGGTTATTTTTTACCTACATGTATGGAAGGCTGCTTTTGCAACATGTTTAATTAGAAGTTGAAGGTTACAAGGGACTAAACTTGCCAAGGATTTATTTTGCATTTAATTCTGATTATGTTTATTGTGTGGGTGTTTACTGCAGGCCACCTTAAGCTGTTTGTCTCCAACTTTTCATGGAGATTATAATTAGTCTTAATTTTAAAATGTGCCTTGCAGTAGCTACAATCACATTATGATTTATTGCCATCCTTTAACTGTTAATGACATGATTAATTCATTTTTATTTCTGAATGAGGTTGCTTAAAGTGTAACGTAATGAACAGCGACTGAAAGCATCCTCTGGGCTTTGTTTGGACTTTTCTGCAGGCTGGTCTTGTTTTCTGATTCTCTTAATAGACTGCTGTTTTAAGAGAGAAAAACAACATCTACAGCACTTTGTAGACATTACAGGGGTTACACAGGGAAACCTGATGGGCAGTTCATTCAGCATCAGTATTAGACAAAGGTCATAGTAAAAATGATCATGTCAAGATCCAGTCCCCCGGCACAAACAGAGTAATATTGTGTATGCTGTTCAGTGTCAGGAGGGCTGTGATCAGTCTTACATCGGGGAAACTAAACAGCCACTGGCCAAAAGGATGGCCCAGCACAGAAGATCAACATCATCAGGTCAGGACTCTGCGGTCTACACTCATCCCCAGGCCAGCGGTCACTCTTTCAGGGATGAAGATGTTCACATCCTTTATCCACAATATTCCTACGCCCCATGACACTTTGCGCGAAATGTGCACACGACTTCCGGTTGACCGGAAACACCGTTTGTTTACATGCGAGTAATACAGTTGAAGACAGTCCAAACTTTGTTGTTTTAGTTCATTAAAAATGTGGGAACACCACTCGTTTTGTTAAAAGAGGAGGGACAAATAAAAAGAAATTACAGATGTTACCTGATCGCGCAGACATAATTTAAAAATACATAAATAGCGAACGCGTTTGCTCCGGCCTCTCGGCTAAGGTTTATTAGCAGCTATCTCGGCTAAAAATACCGGTCGCGTCTGAGATCTATCGTTTTAAGACAGTAAATCTTCCAAAACTCTCATTAATAAACCCTCCCCGAATAAAAAGATGTTACCTGATCGCGCAGACATAATTTAAAACTACATAAATAGCGAACGCGTTTGCTCCGGCCTCTCGGCTAAGGTTTATTAGCAGCTATCTCGGCTAAAAATACCGGTCGCGTCTGAGATCTATCGTTTTAAGACAGTAAATCTTCCAAAACTCTCATTAATAAACCCTCCCCGAATAAAAAGATGTTACCTGATCGCGCAGACATAATTTAAAAATACATAAATACAGTAGCGAACGCGTTTGCTCCGGCCTCTCGGCTAAGGTTTATTAGCAGCTATCTCGGCTAAAAATACAGGTCGCGTCTGAGATCTATCGTTTTAAGACAGTAAATCTTCCAAAACTCTCATTAATAAACCCTCCCCAAATAAAAAGATGTTACCTGATCGCGCAGACATAATTTAAAAATACATAAATACAGTAGCGAACGCGTTTGCTCCGGCCTCTCGGCTAAGGTTTGTTAAATTAGCAGCTATCTCGGCTAAAAGTCACGGTGTTCTGTAACACCGGTCGCGCCTGACATATATCATTTTAAGACAGTAAATCATCCAAAACTCTCATTAATAAACCCTCCCTGAATAAAAAGAAATTACAGATGTTACCTGATCGCGCAGACACAGCCATAGAGAAGGATGCAGGAACACTCTTTCTTTGTTTTGGGTCCGTGTTGAAAACACTGTTGTTTTAGCCAAAGATTTAGCTTGGTCCGGTTGTTGGTGCAGCCGCGAACAGCACAGCAGGTACCTGAACCCCGGTAGGACATTTCAGTAAACGTTCCGTTTAAACAAAAGCTGTGTTTGCTCCGATAAAATGAATGAAAATAACTTTCAAAAACACCCGCGATCCATACTCCGCCTATGGAATACAGGCACTTCTGGTGTCGGACAGGAAGTACAATGCACATTCGCTTCTACAGTGACACCCCCAAGAATATTGTGGATAGAGAGGAACGATGGTTTGAGAGAGGAGTAAAGGAGGCCATCTTTGTGAAAAGAAACCGTCCATCATTAAACAGAGGTGGAGGCCTCCGGGTTCAACTGTCCCCCTCTTACAATGCTGTTATTGCTAGTATCACTCAGCCCTCTGTGAATAGCAAACAACCATCAGGGTGCTAACGATCCATCGTTAGGCTGATGGTCCTCCTTGATCATGCGAGCAGCTGGTTTCGGCTGTCTTCAGCCAACTGGTTGTTCCACTGTGAGAGGGTGCTATTTATAAGACTGAGCTGCAGCAGCTCAGACTGAGGAAGTCTTTTGGACGAAAGACAAAACATTTCTACAATTTTTTTTGTTTTGTTTTTTGAATGTCCAGAGGACCAGACTTAGCTTTTTTAGATCAGTCATGTGCCCACTCAACAATCATATAAACTCACAGCCTAATAATTTCCACCTCAAAGCAAAGTTTTGTCCTTATTGTTTTGTTAGATGCCCAAATCATCTCACTACTTTGCAAAGGACATTTGAATGTTACTTGGGGATTACAAAGTACAGAATAGACCCTGGGCATAAGTTCATTCCAGGGTGGCATCCATGAGGTGGGCAAGCTCCTCCATCCTTGACTGTGCTCAGTTAGTAAGGTAATTAAAAAAGGATAATTTATGCCACACCACGCTGGCTTCAGTGATTAAAATGACACTTCTACAGTTTAAAGGGGACCACAGATAGGTTTTTAAAATTTTTATGGTATGTCTTTGTGGTATCCAGACAGTGTTCATTCAATTTAATACACAAAATAATTCTTAGATAATCAATTATACCCTTTTTAATTCTGCCATTTTTAACTTTCGTTTTGAACGACCGGTTTATGATAATGAGATCTCGTGGCACGCCCTTCAAAGATCTGCTTACATTAACTCCGCCCTCCAAAGGCAGACGAGGATGTCTGAACTCACGCTGAGCTGAACTGGACCGCGCAACGTATTTATTGTGGGACAGATCAGACGTGTACAAGTTGTCGTGTCATTTTTAATTTTTCCTCTGTAATAAATGTCCAACTCCCTCCCTGACGTCTCCCTCCCTCTCCCTGTGCGCGCGAGCTGGAGGTAGCGGAGCGGTCACTCGCGGACACACACACACACACTCACAGCGGGGCTGTCTTGTTATCTGTGTCCCTCGCTCAGCCGCGCGCGGGCCCGACACACACATACACACACACACGGGTTTGTCAATGAGGTTTAGCGGTACGTAGTCTGTCCTGCTAATGACACATAAACCAACACACACACACACACATAGCAACATGCTGCATCTCTTTTCATTCAAGCGTCCCATCTGAAAACTATCAATTTTAAATCTGCTTAGTGCGCGCTCCATTATCTGGGCCAGGAGGGTCAGAGAGTTAGCTGGCTAGACTCTGACATTTTTAGCCATGAAATCAGGAAAAACAACGTCAACTCTTTTATACTGAAGTGGGTGGAGCCGCACCAGGGGTTGCTAGGTGAGGGGCTGGACTCAGGTTGGGGTGGGTTGTCCTCTCGCTTGTGACGTCACATGCGAGAGTATTTTAAAACAAAACCTATCTTATCACAGTAAAATAAATCTACAGGTAGTCCCCGACTTACGAGTGCTCTTACTTACGAGGTCCCGGACTTACGAGCATGCATCTCATAAAAAAAAAACTAAAAAAAAACTTTTTTTTTTTTAAATAAATGAATACATGTACAGTACTGGACAGTCACCAAGCACTTAGCCTATCCTAACACAGTTTTTAAAGATGAAGGAATGAGTTGAATTGTCTCCCTTTCACATAAAGGAAACAAGCTCCCTTTATGGGAATGGAGCCTGCAGGGAGGAGGGAGACCATTCAACTGACTCCTTAACTGTGTTAGGATAGGCTAAGTGCTTGGTGAATAGGGTTGGGCATCGAGAATCGAGAATCGTTCGGAACCGGGACTAACTGTCCGGTTTTCCCGGAATCGTTCAAAATATTAATTTGCGATTCCTATTTTCGATGCTAGTTAGCCGACCGGAAGTAGCGCCGCCGAAAACCAACGAAGAAGAATCCACCGGAAGTGTGCATCTGTTATCGAAAGCGTACTAATTAATAAAAAATGAGCAGTCAGGTCAGTGCAGCACTTGCAATAATTTTCTATCATGCAAAGGAGGGTGGAGAAGTAAAATAGTGTCCCGTCTTTGACGCGCTCCACCGGATTATTTTCGCTTCGTATCCGACCGGAAGTGCAGAGTGGTCCGTCTGCAAAACGCTCCGCCGGACTTTTCGCTAATCGCTACCTCTCGGCTCCATCAGGTAAATAAATAAACTACGTCTCATACCAACATTAAGGCAGCTAACAAGTTATACTCCGCTTAAAGCGGTAAGTCAGCTCAAATACAAACACGATGCTAACGTTAGCTCGTTTTTTTTTCTTAGACAAACGACCTGAAATGGCTTCAGTGTTCACCAGTGACTGTCCAAGGTAAAAACGTCAGTGTAACTGAATGAAGAATGCCACAAAACAGTTACAGAATATGTTGTGAAAAGCTTGCATCCCTTTTCAGATGTGGATTCAACTCCTGCCATGGATTGCACTTACATTGCACTCAAATCCAACACTTATTAACATTCTTAATCCATTTAAAGTTCTCTGTGTCTTTTAAAATGTTTTAATGTCTCTAGTTTTCAGTATTATAATTTCTGTTTATGTTCTCTTTCATTCCATTATGAGTGAATGTCACAGTTTGAAGAATTATTGAATAGGTTAGTTAGGCAATAACAACAGAGCTAATAATTGTATACATTCTCAGTCTTAAAAATGATTTAATAATCTCTTTTTACTGATAATACTGATAAACCTGTTGTTTGTTTAGGAACTTCCTGCAGTCTGTCCAGAAAGTCTCCACTGGAGGAGCTTTTTGCTGAGGAAGAGGCACAACATAATGTCACAGCTCCATGTCCATGAAGAAACAAATGGAGAGAGGGCTGCAGATACCAGGACATCCCACCAGCCGTTCTGTCTGAGGATCCTGCTGCTGGTGGTGGAACCAGGTTAGCCCATCAGTGGGAGCTCAGTAACATGACTGCAGCATCAGACACTGGACAATATTATATGTATAATAATAATAATAATATATGTTGGTGAGTCCTCCATGTTGGCTCTAATCTGCCCTGTGAGAAATTCATAGTAAATGTAACAAAAAGAAAAAAGTTCATAGCATTAAATTCAAACAGAAGTTCAAATTATTTCATCCTGAAATAACTCTGGCTAACTACTGTAGCTTTTTTATAACATGGGAGTTAAACTCAAAGTAGTCTCCTCAGATAAATTGTGTTACCATTATTTTTATATTAAAGTTTCTGTTGACTTATTATTTTTATATTTGATTGTTTCTGTTCAGTGCCCTGAGACAATAATAATAATAATAATGAATTCCATTTATAATGCACTTTTCATTAATAAAAATCTCAAAGTGCTACAAAGTGTAATAAAGCAAAGATCAAAATAAAACAAGTGATAAAATCAAATAAAATCAATAATAATATCGACTAAGATCAAGATAAAATCATGTGGATGCAGATTAGGCTTGCTTAAAAAATAAATAAAATAAAACAAGTGATAAAATCAAGTAAAATCAATAATGATATCAGCTAAGATCAAAGATAAAATCATGTGGAGGCAGAATAGGCTTGCTTAAAAAGAAAGGTCTTTATGCTGCTTTTAAAGTCAACCAGTGACTGTGGAGCTCTCAGGTCATCAGGGAGGGAGTTCCACAGGCGGGGGGCAGCCACACAGAATGCTCGGTCTCCCATGGTCCTCAATTTGGTCCGAGGAATATGAAGGAAATTACTGTTCTGTGATCGTAGAGACCGGGTGGATGAATATGGTGCAAGAATGTCCTTTAGATAGTCAGGTGAAGTGCCGTGCAAGCATTGATGGGTAATGAGAGCAGTTTTGTATTGAATTCTGTAGGTGACAGGAAGCCAATGGAGGTTATGGAGAATGGGTGTAATATGTTCAAATTTACGAACTCTCAACAGAATCCTTGCTGCACTGTTTTGAATGTATTGAAGTTTCTGAAGGTTTTTGCCAGGGATACCAATAAACAGGGAGTTGCAGTAGTCGAGCCTGGAGGAGACAAAGGCATGGACGAGTTTCTCAGCATCAGGAAAAGTCAGAGATGGGCGAAGTCTGGAGATGTTTCGAAGATGGAAGAAGCAGGTTTTAAACAGATGCTTAATGTGATTTTCAAATGTAAGATGAGAGTCCATTTTTATTCCAAGATTTGTAACAGAGGTGGAGAGGGGGATGTCTTGACCAGAGAAGGAGATTGTTGTTAAAGTTGATGTTTGTATCTGGTGAGGGGTGCCAATCAATATGGCCTCAGTCTTCGAGCAGTTTAATTGAAGAAAATTCTGATTCATCCATGCCTTTATTTCCTCCAGGCAGGCAGAGAGAACAGTGAGTGAAGACGGAGATAGGGATGATGATGATGTTCCAGTCCTGATGTAAAGCTGTGTGTCGTCGGCATAGCAGTGAAAAGAAATGTTGAACTGATTGATAATTTGACCTAAAGGCAGCATGTAGAGGGAAAACAGCAGGGGCCCCAGAACTGACCCCTGAGGGACACCACAGGAGACACCGACTGTCTGGGAAGTGGCATTGCCAAGGCTAACACATTCCAGCCTATCGGAGAGGAAAGATCTGAACCAGTCCAGGACAATGTCACAGAGACCGACCTCCACATGAAGACGGTGGAGGAGGATATTATGGTCCACAGTGTCGAAGGCTGCAGTGAGGTCAAGGAGGACAAGGATGGAGGGAGAACCAGTGTCAGCAGCCATGAGGACATCATTTGTTACTCTCAGCAGTGCAGTCTCAGTACTGTGAGCTGCTCTGAATCCAGACTGGAATTTCTCATACAGGGAGTGTTGTTGTAGGTGGTCCTGCAGCTGAGCAGCAACTGCTTTCTCCAGCACTTTGGACAGAAATGGGAGGTGGGAAATTGGGCGGTAATTAGAAAAAATGTCGGGATCCAAATTAGATTTTTTCAGAAGAGGCCTAATGATGGCAGTTTTTAGAGGCAATGGAACATGACCAGATTGTAGAGACTTGTTTATTATTTGTGTGATTAATGGGCTTATTGCAGAGTGATTGGATTTTATGAGAGACGAGGGGAAGGGATCCAGGGCGCAGGATGAAGGCTTCATTTTCTTGAGGATGGTCTCTACCTCACTCTGAACGACTTCATCAAAGCTGCTCAGGGTCCCAGAAAGCAGACGGGTAGATGGTACACTAAGATCAGGGAGGTTGTGGAGCTGAGATCTGATAGTGTCAACTTTGTTTTTAAATGATGAGAGGAACAGGTTGCATTTTTGAACAGAGTCCTCATGAGTTTGTTTAATGGGATTAAGCAGATGAGTTATTGTGGAGAAGAGCTGTTTAGAGTTTCCAGGGCAGGTGTTGATGATGTTGGAATAATATTTGGAGCGTGCTTCTTTAAGCGAATAGGCGTACGCTTTCTGATGTTCTTTGTACGCTTGCTTGTGCACAGAGAGACCAGATGATTTTACACGTCTCTCAATAGCACGGCCAGTTGCCTTCATCCTGCGCAGCTCATCAGTGTACCAGGGGGCTGAACGGGAGAAAGACACCAGTCTTGACTTCAGGGGAGCATGTAGGTCCAGAAGCTCCTGGAGAGATTGGTTGTAATAATCCACAGAGTCATCTGCAGATGAGTGATTGACAGCGGTCAGGGTGTGAAGATCAGCAGACAAAACATCAGGGGAAATGTTTTTATAGTCACGGAACTGGATAGGTCGTTTTGGGTTAGAAGCAGGCGAAGTTGAAGGCACTTCCAGGGAGATGACCCTGTGGTCTGAGACACCCAGGTCATATACAGACAAGTTATTAAGTACAGTGTCTGTAATCACCAAATCCAGAGTATGCCCCCTGTTGTGCGTAGGGGCGTCCACATGTTGGGTGAGGTTGAGAGATTCCAAAAGAGACTTAAAATCTGTTGCCAGAGGGGAAGAGGAATTGTCCATGTGGATATTCAGATCGCCAAGAAAAATAGTTTTTACAGGGGAGGTGCAGAAAAAAGTGAGGAGGTCATGTATTTCTGAGTTAAATGAAACATGTGGTTTGGGAGGTCTATAAATCAATATAACGTTCATCAGGAGTGGGGCTTTGAAGTTGAAGGCCAAACATTCAAAAGAAGAAAAATTATGAGAAGACAGATGTGACAATTTTAAATTACTGCGGTAAATTACAGCCAGACCACCACCGCGGCCAGTGCTGCGGGCTCTCTGCAGATAACTGTATCCAGATGGACAAGCTTCATTCAGAGAACTGAACACGTCTGGTTGATGCCAGGTTTCTGTGAGGCACATGAAGTCCAAGTTTTTCTCCAGAATGTGATCATGAATTAGACATGATTTATTGGATAGTGATTGTACATTGAAAAGTTCTATTTTAATGCTAGTTGGTGTAGGAGCTTTTTGAACCGGTTTAAGCAGACTGAAATCCACTCCACGTTTTCCTTGCCACCTCGTGCGCTGCGGACTACAAGGGACTACAGACGCAGCGTTCTGATGACGTAGTTGAGGTGCGACACGTCTCCCGGACGGAATCAATTCAGAGCGAGAATAAACAGATTTCTTTCGAGAGCTTCTATGGATGTAACGAGGTCTACGCAGAAGTCCCAGTTGTTTGATGATGGAAACAGAAGGTGGAATGGAGCAGTTGTTAAGTCCAAGCAGCTGCGAAGCGGAGTAGGTCAACATCACGGCAGCCAAACTGGGGGAAGCTAGCACAGAGCTAGCCGCTAACAGCAGACCCACGGCTCCGAGAGAAATAACCAAGAAGCAGTGAGATGTAACTTGAATGAGCATGACTCGAAGAGGAGCACAGGAGAAAGTCCAGAACGGTCCAGACGACACAGGAGGTTGACAGAAGCAGCAGGTAAGCAAAACAAAAAACTGCAGCCACGTAGTTCTCCAAGCAAAGTTTGTGCAAGGTTTGTGCTGGAGTTTGACAGGAGGCAGACAGCCCAATATTCCGGTTAGGAAGTACTAACCAAGCTGTCCGTAAAGTCCTTGATAAAAAAATTAAAAAACCACTGAACAAAATAAGTCCAGATAAATGTCCAAAAATTAAAAATAGCAACAGTAAAACAACTTTTCAGCGTGGAGAAGCGGCGAACATCACGCCAGCGTCCTCTCCATTAACGCACCTCATATATTGAAGACAACTTCTGTTGTGACTTGGAGCTATACATTATAAATAAACTGAACTGAATTGACATGTCTTTTTTTAACCCCGTCTTTTTTAACCCCGCCTACAAAAAGAATCGGAATCGAGAATCGAAAAGAATCGGAATCGAAACGAAGAATCGGAATCGGAACCGGAATCGCTCAAATTTAAACGATGCCCAACCCTATTGGTGAATGTACAGTACTGTACATTTATCTCTTTATAAATAAAAAACAATAAAAAATAAAAATACTGTATATACAGTACTGTATATTTTTAATAAATAGATAAATGTACAGTACTGTACAGTCACCAAGCACTTAGCCTATCCTAACACAGTTTTTTAAAGATGAAGGAGTCAGTTGATATATCTCCCTCCTCCCTGCAGGCTCCATTCCTATAAAGGGAGCTACTTTCACTTTATGTGAAAGGGAGACAATTCAACTCATTCCTTCATCTTTAAAAACTGTGTTAGGATAGGCTAAGTGCTTGTTGACTGTCCGGTACTGTACATGTATTCATTTATAAAAAATAAAAAGTTTTTTTTGGTTTTTTTTACTATGTGATCCTACTTACAAATTTTTGACATACGAGCGCCCCCTAGGGACGGAACTCGCGCGTAAGTCGGGGACTACCTGTACTTAGAGTAAATAAACCACTGGGTGCATTTTTTTGGCCTTAGGACTGTTTTTTTATGAAGTAAATACCCAAAATTGAGTAAAAAAACATTAAAAAGTGAATTTTGAATATGTGGTCCCCTTTAATTTATCATTTTGTTTGCAAAAACAAACATAGTTGAATGATACAAGATATATCTCTTCTATCATTTTATGCAAATTTGTAAGATTCATTCAACCTTTATTTAGTCAGGTAAATCTCATTGAGTCTCGTGGACTCATTTACAAAAGCGACCTGCTACAAACTAAAGAATGATGAACAGCAATGATACAAATTACCTTAAACAATAAACAATAGAAAAACACAAGAGAGAAATACAGTTTTTTTTTTAAACAAAGTATCAAAAACTAGCAAAACATTATAAGGTAGATGTATAAAATCAAGAACAAGAACATATCTGCATTGGTTTTTGCCAGGATTCCAACAGATTCTTAAAACCATCTAGAGAGGTCAAGGCCGAGAGCTTCAGATCTTTTTTAAGGTATTCCAGGAAGCAGGAGCGGAATAGGAGAAGGCCCTTTTTCCAAGTTCAGTCCTCACTGACGGAACACTGCAGGTAATCATGTCCTGAGAGCGCACGCTGTAACTGCACTCACGCAAAGACATGTAGGAGGAGATGTATGAGGGCAGCAGACCAAGAAGTGATTTAAAGATGAAAATGTACCAGTGGAAGAGTCTGCGTGAGGTTAATGATGTCCAGTTAACCAGTGAATACAGGGTGCAGTGGTGGGTACGATAATCACAACCAGTTATGAATCTTAGTGCACCATGATAGACAACATCCAACATCCGCAGGGTGCTTGTAGGAGCATTCATGTAGAGAATGTCACCGTAATCAATGGAGGGAAGGAAAGTCACAGATACAAGGCGTTTCCTAACATTCAGTGTTAGACATGATTTGTTTCTGAAAAAGTAACTCAGTTTAACTTTCAGTTTCTTTACTAGGTTTTCCACGTGGAGTTTAAAAGAGAGATGTGAATCGACCAGGATACCCAAATATGTATAGGAATCAACAAACTCAATTGGAACACCATTTGAGGATAAAATCAGAGGAAGATCTGCTGGGACCGACTTCCTACTTGAAAAAAACATCCCTTTTGTTTTATCAGCATTTAGGACAAGTTTGAGACGGAACAAATCTGACTGGATGATGTCAAAAGCGGATTGTAAAAACTGAAAGGCCTTAGCTACTGTTTTAGCTCGACAGTAAACAACTGTATCATCAGCATAGAAATGTAAGGATGCATCAGGGATACTCTGACCTACATTGGCTATGTAGATTGTAAAGAGGGTTGGTCCTAAGACTGAGCCTTGTGGTACACCATTTTTAACTGTTAAGTAACTGGAAGAAGTACCGTTATGCTGAACACCTTGCCTCCGATCGGACAGATAATTAGAAAACCAACCAATGGTGTGATCAGAGAAACCGATTTCTGAGAGCTTATGACACAGGATGTTATGATCCACAGTGTCAAAAGCTTTAGACAGGTCTAGAAAAAGAGCAGCACAATAATCCTTAGCATCCAATGCTTCAACAGCGTCATTAAGAACCTTCAGAGAAGCAGTTGTTGTGCTGTGTTGTTTCCTGAAACCAGATTGATGGAGAGGTAAGATGTTAAATGAGTCCAGATAATTTTTGATCTGAGAGTTTATCAGTTTTTCTAGAACCTTGGCTAAAAGGCAGAGTTTAGAGATGGGTCGATAATTGTTCAGTGAGGTGGGGTCACCTCCCTTCAGCAAAGGAAGAACAAAGGCTGTTTTCCAAGCATCCGGAATGGAATTTTGTCTTATGGACAGATTAAAGATGTGGGTCACAGGGACTGAAATGATATGAGCAGCAGCAGCCTTAAGAAATAAGGTGGAAGTTCATCTGGACCAGCAGATTTTTTAGGATCAAGATCTAGGATCAAGATGATGTCAGTGGAGCTTTAAATCCTGCTAGTTGTTCAGGCTTATTGCTATTTTATAAATTGCGATTGCGATTTAAAATGCGATTATTTTTACTGGTTCTGTATTAATTCATATCACTAACGACACAACTGTTTTTTTTTAAATCAGATAATTAATGCGCTTTTTCACGCAGAAGTTAGCTTGCAAAACAGACCCGGTCACATGACCAGCTTGCGCTTTGTTTATCTCCCGCAGTCTCGGTGTCTCAGCGTCTAAGCTCAGATACACGTTTACACGAGCTAACTTACCTGAATTTATAACTTTTATGCAGTGGCGGATCTACCATTCAGGCGAACGAGGCCGGGGCCTGGGGCCGCCAATGAGCAGGGGCCGCCAATGAGCAGGGGCCGCCAATAAGCAGGGACCCCAGCCGTCACCTACATCCTTAACATTGCTCCTGCTTGTTAATGTACGTTTAACATAAAAATAATTATAGTTACGATGAAAACTATCTTTAAAAACGCAACAGAAAAAACGGTTGAGTTCTGTACCCCCCTACTAAAATGGACTATTCCGTCATGCGTCATGACGTCACCCACTAATCCAGGAAGTGCTGTATGCTCGCTGCTGTTTTGAGTGAGAAGGAAGCGGGAGACAGGAGACAGAAAAGCGGAGCTGAAAAACGTAAAAAGCGTCAAAAAACAATAACGTATGTTTCTTCACTACC
>JBBPBX010037586.1:0-12386 GCA_038048925.1 Garcialebias charrua | reverse complement strand
GTACCTTTTATTCATAGTAACAATTGATCTGCATTATTTGATGATGGGGGAGGGGGTGCAGAGGCTAGAGAAGGTGGGCCTGTGATTGGAAAGTCACCGGTTTAATTCCCCAGACTGACAACATCAAAATGTGGTTGGGAAAGGTGACCGGCCTCCACCGTCATTTGCCCCTGGACCCCTGAGCAAGGCCCTCTACCCCCACCAT
Source organism: Garcialebias charrua (assembly GCA_038048925.1). Classification (NCBI taxonomy): domain Eukaryota; kingdom Metazoa; phylum Chordata; class Actinopteri; order Cyprinodontiformes; family Rivulidae; genus Garcialebias; species Garcialebias charrua. Next base: position 12,181 of record JBBPBX010037586.1, on the reverse strand, counting down.
GCTCCCAAAACAGGTCCCTCGAAAATGAGTCCTCATGACTCAATGAGACTACCTGTATAAATGAAGCTTAAAAATATTATTTTTTCTGATATTTGGCTGTTTTTCTAAGGCTTTGGCTGAACTACGAACCATGGCACAGTAAGTGGCTTGTAAGAATACTTTCATGCTTACACCAGTGACGTGCGGTGAGGTTGTGACAGGTGAGGCTGATTGTCTGGAATCAGATGCTCACAGACATGAACCCAAAATAGAAGCTTACAGTATATTTCAATTTACCTTTTAAAAAAAGACAACTAATCATGCTTTAAACAACTCCATACTCTTCTCTTTTTAAATAAATTAAAAAAATATATCAGTATCTTACCTGAGTTTAGAAAAATCCTTTAGTTTTTAGATATGATCTTCTAGTTTGTCTAAACAAATTTAAAGGGGACCTCAGATGTATTTTTTAAATTTTTATGGTATTTCTGTGGGATATCCAGACCCTATTCCTTCAATTTAATGCACAAAATAATTATTAGATAATCAATTATACCCTTTTTAATTCTGCCATTTTTAACTTTCGTTTTGAACGACCGGTTTCTTGAAGTCCACGCCCTTCAACGATCTGTTCACGCCCTCTGTAACAGCCAGTATCTGTAATGTGTTGTTGTTTTAAAATTAGCTCTTTTTTTATTACTCATTTGACTTACTGTTAGTGTTAGCTTAAGATAACTTACCGAAACCCGTCTGAGCGCGCCGCAGTTTGCTGCTCCTTTTAGCATTAGACCACCCGAATCCGAAGCTAATGTTAGCTTGTTCCTCTTCCGGTTTTCGCCAGCTCCGCTCGTTGCACGCGATGAGATTTTGGGAGTTATCGCTGTTCCAGTGAAGACAACACAAAGTTCACCAAGTGTCTCCCGTAAATTAATCTGTAAGGAGAAGGTCCTCTTGCTGCGAGCCTGCTGCGAGGCTGCTGCAAGGCTGTACAGTTGAAGCTCCGCTCCATCGCGCCGGAAGAGGGTCCCGTCGAACCCGGTCCTTCCGCCTGTGGTCCGCTCGTTTAATTTGGACTTGATGACTCAACCACCTTTTGATACCTTCAACATTTCACATTGCTCACCACAGTTTAGGTTTCATGAAATTAGAAGGTTCTACTACAACTGGACAGCCTATGGTGTCATACACTAACTTTAGGGCTATCGAAAGTTTTGCAAAGAAATTATTTTTACTACCACATTCTTCTCACAACTCGTATATACACAATATACTGTATGGGCTATTGTCATGTTCTACCCGGTGTGTCTCCTTGCTATAAGACTTTTTGTTTTCGCTCTAATCCTCCCACAGAGGAGCGTGCACGCAGCTAAACTCCTGTTGTGTCTGAGCTCAGAAGGTGAAGCCTCTTTTAAAGGGGACCACAAAATTCACTTTTTAATGTTTTTTTTTTACTCAACTTTGGGTATTTACTTCATAAAAAAACAGTCCTAAGGCCAAAAAAATGCACCCAGTGGTTTATTTACTCTAAGTAGATTTATTTATCTTTGATAGAAACACTTCGTTTTGCACTTCCTGCGGTTTGTGACGTCACAAACCGCAGCCACAACCCACCTCAACCCTGAGTCCAGCCCTCAACTAGCAACCCCTGGTGCGGCTCCACCCACTTCAGTATAAAAGAGTTGACGGTTGTTTTTCCTGATTTCATGTCAGCACAATGGCTAAAAATGTCACAGAGTCTAGCCAGCTAACTCTCTGACCCTCCTGGCCCAGATAATGGAGCGCGCACTAAGCAGATTTAAAATTGATAGTTTTCAGATGGGAGGCTTGAATGAACAGCGATGCAGCATGTTGCTGTGTGTGTGTGTGTTGGTTTATGTGTCATTAGCAGGACAGACTACGTACCGCTAAACCTCATTGACAAACCCGTGTGTGTGTATGTGTGTGTGTGTGTGTGTGCCGGGCCCGGCGCGCGGCTGAGCGAGGGACACAGATAACAAGACAGCCCCGCTGTGAGTGTGTGTGTATGTGTGTGTGTGTGTGTGTCCGCGAGTGACATCCGCTCCGCTACCTCCAGCTCGCGCGCACAGGGAGAGGGAGGGAGACGTCAGGGAGGGAGTTGGACATTTATTACAGAGGAAAAATTAAAAATGACACGACAACTTGTACACGTCTGATCTGTCCCACAATAAATACGTCGCAGTCCAGTTCAGCTCAGCGTGAGTTCAGACATCCTCGTCTGCCTTTGGAGGGCGGAGTTAATGTAAGCAGATCTTTGAAGGGCGTGCCACGAGATCTCATTATCATAAACCGGTCGTTCAAAACGAAAGTTAAAAATGGCAGAATTAAAAAGGGTATAATTGATTATCTAAGAATTATTTTGTGTATTAAATTGAATGAACACTGTCTGGATACCCCAAAGACATACCATAAAAAATTTTAAAAACCTATCTGTGGTCTCCTTTAAACTTTTAAATTAAACTATAGGAGCTGACGTGAGGACACACTTCTGCCTCTTATGATACAAAAAATGTTTGTAGTGTCTATGCAACTGTTCAAGGCTTACCTTCCAGTCCATATTTGTGTCTCTTATATTGTCTGAGTGAGAGACTCGGGTGTGTGGTTACCATGGTGACAGTAATGAATCACATGCAGCAGCTTTAATATCTCTTTTGATCACTTATTCTATGGTTCACGTCAGTGTTGTCAGTTTAGATTATTCCTAAATTAAGTCCCAAGTTATTATTGAAGTTTTATACAGTAGATGCTTGTTATAAATCCAGTCAGTAGCTGGCACCATTTATGTAGAAAATGTTTAGGTTGTTTTGTTTTTTAATGCACATTTTTTACAACGTGTCCACAGTTAAAACTGTACAAGCAATTAGCTTCAAACACCCAAGGAGGAAGATTTGTTTTTGCCCTACAAATTTTTCCACTGTGTGTGTGTGTGTGTGTGTGTGTGTGTGTGTGTGTGTGTGTGTGTGTGTGTGTGTGTGTGTGTTTTTCTTCTTCTTAATCCCCTCTTGGATGAATTGTGCCAAAATGTATTACCACTCCGTGTTCAGTTTGCATATGGATTATGGAGGTCACTGGCACAAATTTGCAGCTACATTACAGTCTGAACCAGAGGGTGAGGCTTGGAGGGAAATCCTCCCCTCCTTTTTGCACCTCCCCTGTTTAGGGATGCAGACACTTGTGATTGGATGTCGGTTTGAAAGCCCTCCTCACATCTCCAGCGAGAGGAGGAAGAGAGAGAAACTGCTGCAGTGGGAGGCAGAGCTGCGCGCACCGCACAGGACGCTGGCACGCACACACTGCGGGGTTGACTCTTGTTCTGGTGATCAGAGATTACTTCTGGCGTTTTTTCCATCCCTGGATAAAGGAATATTTATGAATAATTAGCACGCTCTTTTGAAGGATGACATTTTGGCCATTTGTTCTTCAGTGAGACGCGTCATTCGGACACGGAGGACGTGCTTTTTACGCGCAGCCATTCTTGGATTATCCCACTCCCCTTGATTGAATTTGTCATGATGAAGTGTGCAGAGACATAAAACCAAGTGGCGACCACTCCTCGGCTCTTCTCGCCCTGATCCAGATGAGAGATCTCCCCGGTGGAGCTGAATCTCTTTCACGCAGTCAGTCCCCGGAGCGCAGCGGCCATCAGCCCAGAGGAGCGTGCCATCCCACGCGCACGTCTTCTCCTCCGTGTCCCTCCGACCCCACGCGTCAGGCCCAGAGGCTCCCACTCCGGATCTTAAACATGTTGACTGCGCACAGCGCTCACCTGCTCCACCCGGAGTATCTCCAGCCGCTCACCTCTGCGCCTGTCAGCATCGAAGTGAGTATGAACAGACAAAAACAACTAACATCTCTCCAAGCTGGCGCCTTTAAAAGTGACTTTTCATCAATTTTCTGTCAAATAATTGGATTTAAGCGTGAATATAAATGTTTTTTTATTTACTGTATTAGGAGCAGTTTGTTGGTGGAGTTTATTAGAAGCTGTTTTTTTTAAAGCTGTTTTTAATGTAAATGATAACTTTATTTTATATTTAAAAATTGTTTATTTGGGTGTGGGAGACAGATCAGGACAGTTGGGGCTTTTTTTTTCATAATTGAAGGTTAATTTGAATATTTTGTATTTATTAATAACTACAGTATACAACTGGATTAAGATTGAAAGCAAGTAAAGTTCACAGTTGTGTCCCTTATGTTTTCACAGCTGGATGCCAAGAAAAGTCCCTTGGCTCTGCTGGCCCAGACTTGCTCTCAAATCGGCAAACCTGACCCCCCCTCCTCCTCCAAGCTGGCCTCCCTCTCCTCCAGCAGTCTAGGAGATAAGGAGTCCTCCAGCCGCTCGTCCAAGTCTGGTGAGCAACACCAGGATGATAAGTCCAGCTTCAAGCCTTACTCCAAGTCATCTGGCGACTGCCGGAAGGACGTGCTTGTGACAAAGGGCTCGTTGGATAAAGCAGCTTTCCGGGTGCCGAATGGAAGTTCCAGTGGAGGAAGTGCTTCGTGCCCATCTCTGTCGTCTAATTCTCGATCGCCGAGCTCCAACTCTCCTCCCCTGCACACACCGAGCCAGTCCCACAGACAAAGCCATTCCCCATCCACACAAGCCCCGGCACACTCCCAGGCCCCACACATGGACAACAAGTCTGGGAGTTCAGAACAGGCCGGCTCAGACAGCAGCAGCAAAAAAGACTGTGATGTAGTGAGGTCAGGGGGGGACGGGGCTCAGTTAGCCAACTCGAGCCAGGTACGGGCCAGCGCTAACTCCAGCAACGCCAGCTCAGCCAGCAGCCCCCGGCCAGACAGCAAGCCTGACCCCCAGGCTTCGTCTGCTCTGAGCTCTGGACACATTGCACCCGTCTCACCGTTTAAACCAGGACATTCTGTCTTCCCCATGCCCCCTGTCACCATGGGGTACCATGGCTCAATTGTGGGGGCCTATGCTGGCTATCCTTCCCAGTTTGTTCCCGGTTTGGATCATACCAAGTCTAGTTTGGGTTTAGGACTTCCAGGAAAGCACCCCAGTTCCAGCCCGCTAACCGGAGCCTCCCCTCCATCTCTGATGCAGGGTTTATGCCGGGACCCGTACTGTCTGAGTTACCCCAGTGCGTCCCACCTGGGAGGCAGTAACTGCTCCACATGTGTTCATGACCCGGCAAGCCTTAAGACTGGTTTCCCTCTGGTGTACCCCTCACACCACCTCCACTCTTTGCACTCTGGCTCGCTGTCATCCAGCACGACTCCCTCCTTTTCCCACCCCCTTTACACGTATGGCTTCATGGTAGCGAACGAGCCCCACGCCTGTAACTGGGTTTCTGTCAGTGGTCCCTGCGACAAGCGATTTGGTACATCAGAGGAACTACTAGCCCATTTGCGCACCCACACATCCCTGCCTGGAATGGTGGACAGTAAGCTGTTGTCAGCCTATCCTTCTTCAGTGTCATCCACAGCCTCGTGCCATCTCCATTTGCCCCCACCCAACAGTCCAGGTGCTCTGCCCAGCTCATTTTCTCTCAGAGGTTCTCCTGGGTTGGGCCTGGCCCGCTACCATCCTTACAGCAAAACCCATCTGCCCGGAGCACCAGGACTTCCAATGCAGGCGCTTCCCTCCTCATCAGCCTATTACTCTCCCTATGCCCTCTACAGTCAGAGACTGGGATCAGCGTCGGCCCTGGGATATCAGTGACACAATGCCACAGAGACACCAGCGAACTGCGGGCACCAGATAAGACCAGTCCTGAAGATGGATTCAGGAGACTGACGTCATCACCAAAGCAGGGCCCCGTGCCCGCTGGCCTCCAGTGATGCCACCTGTTAGCCTCAGGATGTGACTGCTACTCCACAAGCAGAGGTCCTGCAACAGAAAACAGACTGTAGTGATTCAAAATAGCAGGAAGTTTAAAAGTGAAAACATGTAAGATGGTCAAAACAGTCCGGATTTTTTTAAGTTGACATTTTATTTTGAAAAAAATTCTCTCCCTGAAAACAAAGGACTATTTATTTTTCACTTGAGCGCTGGGTTTTTAACCCTATAGGGAAATTTTTTAGCTAATCACGTAAACTATCTAAAGTATTGTAAGTAAGAAATTTTGATTTAAATATTCCACCATTATGCCTACCATATCATCCAAAAATTTAAAAAGGCTGAACCACGATGTAGATGGATTGTAAGGCTTTATTCTGGGAAGCTCTTTTTTTAATCTCTTCTTCTCTGCTGTTGATAAATTTTTTTATTATTTTTTTTGTTCTTCTTTGACTCAGACTCTGGAGAAATGCATGCCCTTGAGAATTATCTTGGAACAATGCTATTATTTCTATTTGTAAAAATGCAAAGATGTAATATTTTTTCAAGCTTACAAGGTATCAGCAAGTTTGGGTGACCTACACAAATGGTGCAAAGATTAAAGAAAGAAAGAAAACAAATAAAACAATGATGGCTGTGCTATCCGACTAACAGGAAAAGGTCTTATTTTGTTAAATAAATGATACATGATTGCATTTTGACTTGTTTTTTCCCTTATTGAACACTATTTATAGCTCCATGAAGGAGTTTTTTGTTACCAGCCTTGGAGGACGCAGTAAATCATTCCAGACTGCAGCACTGCACTTATCTAAGACTATCTATCATTATGGCTCTTACAGCTGCGCTATATGTGGCTATGCGTAATATTTCACGGCTCATATCTCTTGACAAGGCTCTCCCAGAGAGGCCAACCTGGGTCACATTAGTCCTGTTAGCCAGTCTCCAAAGACTTTCATTCCTCCTCCTTCCATCACCCAGATTGCCTTTGTTGTTGCAAGTGCGGCTTTTAATTGCTGATTTTTGTTTGTGCGGGAGGGAAAGGGCCTCCTCAGCAAAGTGGATAGCTGTGTGGAGAGACCGCCGGGTCACTGGGACTCAATAATGACCTGAGGGAGGTGTCGACCCGAGATCTCTTCTCGCTCTGACGGATTGGCCTGTAACACAAAGGCCATGGCTGACAATGGGAGGCAGTTAATAGAGAAATATTCATCAAAGTGCTGACACATCCCCTGCGGAGAGCAAACTCTTACAGGGATCTCTTAGCTCATGCGAGGAGCCATGTTCTTCCACTTTATGGCGCACCCTCAGACAGAGCTAAGACACTGAAGGAGCAGGTCCTCTATCTTTCGAGTGTTTGGACCCAGATCGCCGTTTGGCAGACAGGGTGTATCTGGCACAGAGTGCCAGGGCTCAAGTCTCCAAGGCGGCTATTGACCTGGACTCCCAGACTCCTCTGCTCTTGCGGTTCATTAGCACTCCAGACAGGGAAGAGGCGAGCAGCACAGGTGTCACTNTCACTTGACAGGACCATTAACTAAATGGATGGCCCTCCCAAACCACATTCAGCCGCTGCCACAGCAGCAAGGTCACAGCGCCCTGAGCACAGCTCTGGGTGGCTCTCCTGAACACTACACCCATTTTTCTTGTTAAAAGAAAAAAACAAAAGCCGGGCATGTTTTTCCAGAACAGCGCTTTTCTTATTACCTCTTCTGTGACAACGTCTTTAAAGTATTTTAGACAAAACCAGTTGAGGGTATTCAACCTCACTTTTTTTTCAGCACACACTTTTTCAATAGGGCATCAGAATTTTAAATATTTTGCCGCCCCCTAAAGTTGAAGGATTGAACAGCAGGTGAAATGAGGGGCAAGTCGAGGCATTATCTTGCCTCAGAATGTAAAATGTTCACAAACTGTAGATAGAGAACTGGTTACACTGGCAGGGATGTGAAGATGAATCAAGCTGGAGGTCACACAGAGGGGAGAACTCTCAATCTTACCTCGTAGGTGGAATCAATTCCACTGTTGCCAGTTTACACTCGTTCATCAAACCTGTCTGTTCTCTCTTCCTGGCACTCATCAATCTCCTCCATCTATCCCCCCTACACTCACAGCTGAGTCAACACACACACACACACACACACACTTCATTTATGCTGCCTCTGTGCGTGCGTGCATGCGTGAGTGTGCAGTCAGTCTCCATCCGTTGTGCAGTCGTTGGCACGGAGACACGAGTCAGTGTATCTTTGAGTTTGCATGGCTCAGGATGAGACGTAAACTGAAATAAAATAACCCAAAGCTACAAAAGTGCACAGCAAGAACAGAAGAAAAACATGGCGCATTGTGGTAACCCTCTGTTCCACCTTTTCACACTCCAAATTTCTAAACAAAACATTTTGCGCTGAATGTAAGACGCCGCTGGGTGACAGTCAGCGAGACGCAAAGTAAGACCCATTACAATAAATACAACACAGAAAACAGCTTTATAGTTTTATCATAATATCTGTTTAAGTTCAAAATATCCCTTGGTTCACTGTGTTAAGCGCCTGATTCATTGGCAGCCCTTCGAGTTAAAAGTCCAGTTTTTGGGTGAAATTCTCTAACATGGTACCTTCAAATAATTCACAAACTGATCAAAATGAAACCATTAAGTCCTACAAAAAAATTGTTTTGAGAATATAAGTGCCATGACAAAGAAGAAAAAATACAAGACTTCCACATGATTGTAATATTGAAAATGGTTTGTCATTCCATTTCCCTGTTTGTTGTCTTGACAGTACTTTAATATTTAGATGTTTCACATGTATTTCTATTCCAGCTTACTGTAAGAGTGACTTAGAACAAGATATTTAAACAATATATTCGTATATGCAATACTGCAGATGCCACACCAATACGGCTGTCAATTTCAAGCTCCATTCTTCCCTCATTCATGAACAAAACCCCAAGATACTTGAACTCCTTCACTTGAGGCAGAACCTCACCATCGACCTGAAGAGAGCAATCCACCCTTATCTGACTGAGGACTATAGCCGAAGATTTGGAGGTGCTGATTATCACCCCAGTTGCTTCACAATCGGTTGCAAACCATCCCAGTTAGAGTTGAACATCACTGCACGATGACGCCAACAGGACCACATCCTCTGCAAATATCAGAGAAGGAATCCTGTGGCCACCGAACCGGACTCCATCTGCTCCCTGGCTGCACCAAGAAATTTTGTCCATCAAAGTTGTGAACAGACTCAATGACAACTGGCAGGCCTGGCGGAGTCCAACTCCCATCATGAAGGGTTCCAATTTACTGCCGGTAATGCAAACCAAACTCTCCCACAGTTTGTATAGGAACTAAACAGTCCCTAGCAACAGGACCCCAATCCTATACTTGCAGAGGACCCCCACAGTGCACCCCAAGGAACATAGTCGAACGCCTTCTCTGAGTCTTTAAAACACACGTGGTCTGGAAGAGCAAACACTGATGACCCTTTGAAGACCCTACTAAGGGTAAAGAGCTAGTAAAGAGTTCTACAACCAGGACAGAACCTGCATTGTTCCTCCTGGATTTGAAGTTTGACCAACGATCAGATTTGCTTCTCTAGTAACCCTGAATAGACCTTACAAGGGAGGCTAAGGAGAGTGATGTCACTATAATTGGAGCACACCCTCCGGTCCCCCTTTATGAAAAGGGGAACCACCACCCCAGCCTACCACTCCTGTGGCTCTGACCCCAATGTTCATGTATTGCTATACAGATGTCTCAACAAAGACTTACCCAAAACATCCAGAGCCTTAAAGATATTGGGGCAGATCTTGCCCACCCTTGGAGTCCTACCGCCACAGAGCCCTTTAACTATATTGGTGACCTCAGTCATGGTTTTGAGCATACCAATCCCAAAGTCCCACGACTCAGCTTCTTCCAAGTAAGATGTGCCGGTGGGATTGAGAAGGTCCAAGAAGTTTTCCTTCCACCTCCTGACAACATCACTGGTTGAGGTCAACAGCACCCCCACCTTCACTGAACACAGTGTTTATAAATTGCTGCTTTACCCTCCTCAGCCGCCAGATGGTTTGCCAGAATCTCCAAGGAGATTCTGGCAAACCATCTGGCCATCTGTATTCTGGCAAAAGTCTCTATCCAAGGCCTCACCGAACTCCTCCCACATCCAAGTGTTTGCTTCAACTACAGCCAAGGCTACTTCCCCACCAGGGAGGTTATGTTCCATGTCCCAGATCAAGCTTTGGTCAGGCAGGGTCAAAGTACCAATGCTCTTGCTTTCAGCCACTGCCATGGAGTCATGCACCTGACTTGTATAGCCCCTCCTGCAGGTGGACAACCCACGGGAAGGCAAACCCATGTTGTCCATTTGGGCTGAGCTCGACCAGGCCCCTTGGATAGAGACACAGTCACTAAGTGCTTGACAACAAGCCCCTCTCCCAGTCCTGGCTCCACGGTGGGGCCCCAGTTACCCACGTCTGGGCAAAGGACGTTGAGGTCCTTGTTTGTTTTTGTCTATGCAAGTATGCTGAACAAACAAACAAACGGCAACAAATACTTGGGTATACATAGTTGCTCAGATCCAGTCAAATTCAAACTGTAGCATGTTATAGACCAACATTGAGTTGGAACTTTGCAGAGATAAAAACATAAATTCAAATGACCAAATGATGACATAGTTTAAATAGAACAGTCCCAAATGGTTTAGCTGTTCCAACACCATTTTACAAACACTTAAGAAAGAGAAAGTAAGAAAGTGGTTCAAAATTATGTCATGCATTTGCTCTTAATCCTGCAGTGCAAAACATGATTACCGGTAGTTTGTTTTTTGTTTGTTTGTCTTTTTGTCCACAAGTGTGTATCATATCATATTATCCCTCCTTTGCATTATGGCTAATTTTATTTTTCTGGGTTTTAAAATATTTTCTGAATTATAAGAACAAGAACCAAATGCGTCTGTTTCACTACTGTGTTATATTCAGAGTGTTAAGAAAATGGAAAACATATCTCTGTTGAGCCATGATGATTTGCGGATATGAACCAGGTTGGAGGAAATGGGTGGAGGCGAGGATGTCAGGTCAACTCTGCGCATGCATTTTCCTGGATGTATGGACAGATACGTAGACAATAAACAAAAGTAGAACAAAGGCAACAGATCGTGCATCAAATATGCGTGTTGGTACAGTATTAACACACCACAAAGGACATCAGTTCCTGGGAATATCTCTGACGTGTTGAACTAATTTAGTTGTTTCAAGACAAGAGGAAAAAATCGGACAACTTCCTCAATGGGCTCACAGCAGACGAGTGCAAGAGAAATGACAGCATGCTGTGGCCTCCATAGCTGCATGCATGGAGCATGATTTTTTTTCTTCTTCTTCTTTTGTTATTGTGTAAAATTAAATATTCTCTCTGATCTATATGGTTTCAGACAACTTGGGTTATTCACTAAAGAAAAGGAAGGGATTTAAAAATTGTGTTTTTCTTCCTTTTTTATGGAAGCTATGCAGGTTTAAAAATGGGAACTATGAAAAATGAAATGTCCACAACTAAAGACACAAAGGACTCAAATCCACCCATGGATAATTTGCATTATGAGAAACGGGGAGCAAGAAAACCAGGGAGGACTGCTCAAACAAAGATTAGTCCACCGCTGTTCTAATGTTTACAGTAAAATTGGAGTAAAAGGTTCAATTATTGCTCATTCTCTAACAACCAATACAAATTAATTTGTCATTTGTATCACTGGTCAAAATTCAGATAACAGTATAAGATACATTTTGTGTGTTGTGTTTTCTCAACCACTTTACCAATAATGACTGCAGAAATTATATATTTTTGACCAGCAGACATTTATACACACAAACAATTATTTAATGAAAAGGTTTGAAAAAAAAAAGTGAAATAACTAGAGGCACAAAAGCGCTCCACAAATTAATCCAACATGCATGTTTTAAGATTGTGAGAGAAAGACATAAAATCAGGTGAAAATTAAGTAGAATATATTTTGAATTTGACATGGGACACTTGCTATTTTTATTTTAATTTCAGTTGAGCATTAAAAAATGCAAAAGTTTTTTTTTATTTTTTTTTTGCATATGCTATTTGTACTATATTTTAAAGTGTCTTGATTATTTTTATAGTGGTAATAATGATAAAAATGCCACTAATCAATAAAAATAGATTTAATGTTCACTTTTTCTTGTTAATAATAATTATGACAGTGATAGGTCATGTCATCTGGTATGTTTACAGACAAATAAAGACATCTTCTTTTACTTTAGACCTGAACAGTGTCTCCTCTAAACTTCATTTTCACCCTCTGGCTGCTCTTGTCTGGTTCCTATGTGAACCCCCACATCTAGTGTTGGGAATGACTCATCCCATGACAGAATTAA
>JBBPBX010037585.1:0-30845 GCA_038048925.1 Garcialebias charrua | reverse complement strand
TGGAAACCGAGAAGTCATCCTGTTTGCTTATCGAACTCAGGACACTGATGAGCTGAATGTGTGGCGTGAACGTAATGGCAGGTAAAAATTACAAGAATGATTCCAACAATCCCTTTTCATGTTAATTCTCTGTAGTTGTGTTTTTAGAAATGAAGACGAGCAGACCTGGACATTTCTCAGAAATTCTGTCCAGAGAACTCTGCATCTCGACAGATTTTTAAAGGCTTTTGAGAAGCTGTTAAAATTGTGTCTGGACTGCAGAACTGAAACTCCTATGAGAAAGTTAAAACATGCTGTGAACATCACATGACCTTCTGAAGACTCTTAAAAACGTTTATTCCAGCTCTTGAGGTTCATCCAAAAATGGCTCTTAAAAACTGTAAATGCAAACTTTTTATTATTACACGAACTTGTTGACATCAATTAAAGCATTCGTCATTTGAAAAGATCGAGCCAGTAGTCAAAGCAAGTAAGCTGATTAAGGAGATTTTAGTCTGCGTATGAAATGGACAAAGGACAAACTAATATACCATGTTCTCTCAAACAGCCTGTCCTTCTACCTGAGTGGAAATGGCGTGATCTTCAACGTCCCTCAGCTTGGCGCCATGCAAACCCACCTGTGTGTCACCTGGGACTCCAGTTCAGGTGCAGGAGCCCTCTTCTTGAATGGCAAGAGAAGTTTGACCAAAATCCACAAGTCTCACGCCATCCGCCCAGGAGGCAGGATTGTGCTGGGTCAGGATCCTGATACCTTGCTGGGTGGCTTTGACATCAACCAGTGTTTTGTTGGGGAGATCTCCACTGTGAACATGTGGGACTCTGTTCTGTCAAACGGCGACATCCAGGACATGTTCTCTGGGAGTAAGACCCAGAGTGGAAACGTAATCGACTGGGAATCGGCAGAGCTTAAAGTGAAGGGGGAGGTGGCTGTCATCAACTACAAGCTTTAGCTGAACTCTTCAAATGCAAACTGTAACCTGTTAAGTTTCATACTTTCGAATAAAACTTGTGTAAAGCACTTTCCCCCCCCCCAATCTGTTCATATCAAAGTGTACCGTTCTCCTCCTCAACCACTGGGAGAATTTTAATTTGACCAGACAAATTGTCTGCAACTACATTTATGATAACATCGTCCCAAGCTGGCTACAACAGCCAAGTAACTTGGACCGCTGAAATGTCTAACTCTGCCAGTTTAGTCCTCCAACACACGTGAGCGCTAAAACATAATTTGACAATGGTATTTCTAAAATTACACTTGAAAGGTGGCGAATATACCACATTCTCAAAATTTGCATTGTTAATGAGCAGGTGTCCGTTTATTTTTTATTTTTCTCAAAGTAGGTAAAAACATTTTAAGCTCTTGGCTTTAAATCTTAAAGGTGTTCATGCACATTTTCTCACCTGATTTTTGGGAAGACTTGTAATGTAGGTCTGTTCATTCCTGATGCATCCTTACATTTAATGCTGACTTGTCCAAGTTTTTTTTTTTTTTTGTCACATTTGTTCCTTTAAACTTGTGCTGAATGATAAATCCAAAGGGATGTTTGTAAAATGGGAGGTTGGTTCCAACAGTTATTTGGAGTTTCTATTGGGTTTGATTTCTGCAAATTTTGGATATTCGTCAACTCTGAATCAAAGGCTCGTGTTTATTTTTCAGAAATGGATCCTTCTAACTCTGAATGCTAGGAATCTCCTTGTAACTGCTACATTCCTCCCTCCAGTGACTACAGTGATATTATTTACATGAACGTCCCTACAAGCACCCTTCAGATGTTGGATGATTATGGTGCACTAAGATTCATAACTAATGTACCCATCACTGAACCCTGTATTAACTGGTCATGATCTTCAAGTAGAGACTGAAATCATGAGATCTCAGAACATATGCAGTGTCCCCTTGGTGAGGACTGAATTAGGCAAAAGGGCTTACTCTGCTCCTGCTTCCTGGAACACTTTGCAAAAGTCAAAGTCAACTATTGTCAGAACTGCAATATGTACAGGACATACACAGGATTGAAATTGGGTTTCTCTCAGTCCCTCGGTGCAACAGTAACCATCTAAACACTAAAACATTTAATAATAAACATAAGCATAAAATAGTAAGTGTAACACTGTCCTGAGTTTTTTCATAGTATAAAAGTATGAAAATTTACACCAACACTGAAACACCAAACACCCCTAAAACACCAAACACCCAATGAACATAAGCATAAAATGAAATAATAAAAGTGTAATACTGTCCTGAGTTTTTGCATAGTAGTATAAAAAGTATAAAAAGTATATCTATAAAATAAACTGAAGGTTCTAGCATTGACATTTGCAAAGAGTGGCACAGCAGCATATGAGTTAATGTACACAGTATATGTATGAGGTAGTTGATGTTGGTATAGAGGCAAAGTGGCATATGCAGTGAGGCACATAAGGCACATTTGGCATCCTTAGATAAGGCTAGTCAGAGAATGCTGTATATGTATCAGCAGTAGTGTAGATAAAAGTAGTGTAAATGTAAAAGGCTCTGTATCTTGACCTAAGTGGCTTCAAACATGTAAGTTCATGGCAAAAACCAACGCAGACATGTTAGTATTTCATATTGCTTTACAATCTACCTGATTTTGTTTAAATACTTCTTCCAATTGCTTTTCATTTTATATGCCTTATGATTGTCTACTGTTGTGTTCAATGTTTAAAATGGGTCTCATACATGAATCATTGAGGCTCAATGAGATTAATTTACTGTATAAAGGTTGAATTAAACCTTTATGCAGATTTGTGTCACTGAGTCTTGACACGCATACACACGCACACATTATTTTTTCCTCTGGCTCTTGCCCGAGGTGGCTGCTTCTATCTTCCCTCCCCTGTTTTTCCTTCCTGGGGCTGAGGTGTAGAGGCAGGGCAGCCGGCTCAGGACCAGAAGATCTCTGGTTTGATCCCCGGTCACGGCATACCTCGTTGTGTCCCTGGGCAAGACACTTAACCCCGAGTTGCTCCCGGTAGGACTGGCAGCGCCTTGCATGACAGTCCACCGCTACCAGTGTATAAATGTGTGTATGAATGGGTGGATGGTTAGTACTGTGAAGCGCTTTGGGGCCCCTCAAAGGGGGCTGGAAAGCGCTATATAAGTAAGCTCCATTTTACCATTTTTTCCCCTCCTGCTTCACTCTGTGTGTCTGAAGCACCTGGTACACATCTGAACGTAAATTAAGTTTATGGATCTGGTATCCTGGGAGTCCAACTCTATTGACAAGATTTTTTCAACAAAAAGAATTATCACTAGAAAACATTACTGTCATCCATCCAGTACATTATTTTATCAACTGAAATTATTGAAGTTCCATGATTTGGTTGATTATAATATTTTATCAATTATGTATAGGGCTCAGAATAACGAATTACCTTTAAATATCCAAATGAATTTTGTTAAAAGACAAAGTTGTTATAATCTTAAGGGGACAGAGATGTTTGTAAAACCACAATTCAGAACTAGTTTGAAGGGACGTTCTACCTCAATCCAGGGAATTAGATTATGGAATGGCTTGGAGAATGTAGTTAAAAATGCCAAGTCACTGTTTACATTTAAGAAAATGATCAAAAGGAATTTGTTGAAAAAATATATATGAATTAGCATAATGTGTATTGTATCAATTATTAGTTATGTATTAGTATTAGAAAATTAGAAAGAGTTAGTCATTTTGTACTGCTGGTGAAAGATTATTATTGTTTAATCTGATTGTTTGAAAAAAGGGGCAGATATAATAAGATTTATTTTTCTTTCTGCTACCTTTCATTTTTTTTACATTGTGTACGTATCATTAATGGGATTGTCTTGTATTGTGTTTCTTTTGTAAAAAAAATGAACAAATTTAATAAACAAACATAAACATAAAGTGAGACCACTAAACAAGGTAAATGAGAAAACAATCACACATAGGATTTCTCAGATAGAAATAAAAAGTTTACATTCTAAGCACACTTGAGAAAAAGAATGTAATTCCAGAGATTACAAGCAAACAAACACTGAGGATAACCTTTACTATTGTGACAGTAACGCCAAAATTACACCACACGCGTTACGGCTCCGCCCCGCTCCGGTCCGACCTCCGCAGCAAATACGCACCCATTATAATCAATGACAGAATTTACACTGGCTCCGCACGGCGGCGGCGAGCTGCGGAGAGCGGACGGCAGTCCGTCAAAATTAGAAATTTTTCTATTTCTGCCGGACGCCGGAGCTGTGCCGGAGTCAACTTTTGAAGATTACGTCGCACCAACAGGAAAAGGAACGAGCACAACTTCCGTATTTACAAAATAAAATCACCACGGGCGGACTTAATCCTAGCTCTATACGGATTTATTTGTACAAAAATGCTTTCAAACTATCATTTATGACTACGCCTACAAACGCAATACAAGAAATAAATAAATAAAGTATTTTATTCTGAAATGTAATACATCACTTCCTGTTGCTCAAACCATGTCCTGTCGCTCATTTACGAGAGAAGATCAAGGCAGCAGTCTCTACTGTTGTTCTCCTTCTTCCACCGAATGAATTGTTTTGTTCTGACTTACTTATTTATCACTTGATTTATCGCGCGATCCCGCAAATCCCGCACATGCGTCTAGGAGCGGCGCATGCAGGCGGACCTGAGCTGAGCGGAGGTAGTGGAAATTAGAGTTTGAGACGCTCAGCTGTGACATGCGGAGCGGAGCGGACCGTATGTAGTGTAATTTTGGGGTAATAGTTTGGCATCAAAAAGTGTCACAGTTCAGATTGTGGAGCAGAGAGGTGATTGGACTAAGCTGTGTGCAGTTATTACCGTATGGATTCACGCTATACCATCAAAATATCTTCTAAAGTAAAGGGAGATGCAAGGAAAAAGGGCAAGGTAGGAGGTAGAGGAGGTTGATACTACGTGAAACCCTCAAAGTCTACTTTTTTCTTTTTGACAAAAATGATGGTCCAGTCTACAAAATTGAATTTTTTTTTTCATTCAACCTTTATTTATACAGGTTAGTCTCGTTAAGGGCAGCACAGTGGTGCAACGGGTAGAGCTGTTGCCTCTCAGCAAAAAGGTTGCTGAGAGGGGCCTTTCTGGGTGGAGTTTGCATGTTCACTCTGTGCATGCATGGGTTTCCTCCGGGTACTCCAGTTTCCTCCCACAGACCAAAAACATGCATGTTAGGCTGACTGGTAACTCTAAATTGTCTCTAGGTGTGAGTGAGAGAGTGAATGGTTGTTTGTCTCTATGTGTCTCTGTGATGGACTGGAGACCCATCCAGGTTGTCCCCCGCCCCTCGCACTGTGATTGCTGGACATGGGCACCGGCGACCCCCGTGACCCAAAATGGAAGAAGCGGGTATAAGATAATGGATGGATGGATATAAACACACACACACACACACACACACACACACACACACACACACACGCACACACGCACACACACACACACACACACCAGTGAATGTGTTTTTGTCTACTGCTTCATAAAATATTTTGCTATCTAAAACTGATGTTAAAAAACTGTCTGCTCCATTTTCACTTGCAGAGCCACCTTCTTAAGAATAGTTTAGGAAATTGTTTTCACTTAACTAGAGTTCACATCAAAATTCAAATTAACAATTCATATTAAAATAAAGAAATCTAATTCAATGCCATTTCCTGTAAAGCGCCCGAGTGTTTGAGAGCTGCTTTTCTAACATATTTTAAATAAAATAATTTTACTATCTAATTCATCCTGCTGTAAATGTCCTGCCAGACAGTGATTTATTTGTTTTTTTATACCGTCTATTATTGGTTTGCAAATCTTCAGCCAGTTTTAAAGCATATGTTGAATCTACATTCTTGTAACAAACACTGCCTTGTTAAATAAAGTTTACATAGAAATCAAGTAATCATGTTTTCATTCATGGCAGGCTTGTTGTCTCTGTAGATAAGTTTCACTTGTATAGTCAGTTTACATTTGTCTCTCGTTGGACACAAAGTAGTCATGGGGGATTCCTACAGTGGAAATGGACTTTTCAAATTGCAGCAACCACAACATGAAACAAACATAGCTCTTATACATCACAATCTTCCTGGGTTAAATAGTCCAAGGGTCCACAGCACCCCTCTGTCTAGACTGATCCAGTGTTTCCTCTCTCTTTCATCTGGTTTTCCTTGACTCAAAGCGCCTACTCTCATGTGGTTTTCTTTTCATAATCTTTCCTCAGTGGTCTTCTGTGATTCCAATCAAAGAGTAAAAAACTCTTTGATTTTGGTTTTGCTACTTTCTTCTCCCACTACTCTTCCCCACCTCCTCCTATCAGTCTCAGTCCTTTTGCCTATTTTTTTTACCTGGTTTATCATTGACATCATCCTTGTCAATTGGTTCCCCAGACTCAGTCCCCACAACGCTTTATCCTGGAAGCTTCTGGGACCCTCTTATCTCTGTGTGAACTCTTCTTTGTGTTTCATGAACCAACAGCCCAGTCTTTTTTATGATACTTTTTATCTGCCTTCCAGTGCAGTAAAAGCAGGTTTACTGGTCACAACTAATACATGAAAAGACTCGTGTAATAAAGCACAGCTGGGGATAATCAGCCATTGCACCTGTCATTAATTTCTCAGAGATAAAAGATACAGTAAAAACAAAAAAGTGCCAAGTCTTTAAGACGAGAATGTTTCCAAAAGAAATGAGAAACTCAGTAGAATGTTAACAGATTGCAATGGTTTATAATTAAAGTACTCCATTTAATTTCTTCTTCATCCCTTTATAGTAAATGTGACAGAGGTTTTACAACAATATGATCCAATCTGATAAAGTTGTTAAAGATGCTGCAGATTTTCTTACATTTTTTATTTTTAATATTTCTGCTTCATTCTTTCAAAAATAGTGTGGTTTTCTTTTTCTATGGTGAAAGTTTTATTTTTGTCTTTTATTCTAAACTAAAAAGCAGTTTCTGCCTAAAAAAAATGTAAGTACGATTGCAACATTGAATAGTACCGGTATGTAGTATTCTCCTCTGGCTCTTGCTCAAAACTAATGCTTGTCCTCCCCCTCCACCTGTTCTTCCTTTCCTCCTGCTTCTGCTCTCTGTGTGTCTCGGAACTCCTGGTACACATCCCCTGAATGAAAATACTATTATAGATCTAACGAGCTGGACTTTCAACAAAATCTACAAAATCTTTTCAACATTACGATAGGGTCCTAGAGAACCCTCTTGCCTGGCTGAGACTTACGCTGTGGGGTACATCAGAGATGAGCTAATGTGTCTCTGATTTCTGTCTCAGGAGGACGGACGTTTATATTTTGGATTTATAATAGCAGGGGTTTAGCTCTTTGGCCTCGGCAGGGCTCTGTTTTATCAACTTGAAGAAGACATTGGCAGCAGTTTTGGTCATGGCAAAGCTTCCAAGTCTGTGTTTGATTCGGGGTATGAGTACTCAAAATCAGTTGATTAATGAGCTAAACCGTAAGACGGAGGCAATTTGTGAGAATTGCAGGCCACCTGCGGCTTTAGGACTCGACAGCATGTGGGATCAACCTTGAAGAGGCTTATAACGTGGATCAGTGGAGTGGATTCCCATAATTTGGCCATTTTGGACTGAGGAAGTTCCAACAGGACTCAAGGCTGACAAGAAAAAAAACAGTCTGCCTAAAGAAAATCAACAATTGTGGCTTATCTGAATCTGACTCCCCCGTTTGGCCTCAGATATGAGATGACTATCAAATTTCTCCGGGGACATGGGTGACTAGGGGAAAAGCCTTGTCTACCCCCCCCCCCCAGGCTTGTCAGAACAGTGCCGGCTGATCAACATCTTATCAGGACTATTGCCTAATATCTCTGAAAGTGCTGATAGACAAATCTCAACGTCTTGACGTCAAATACAAGTACATATGTAATGTGTTTGTAAATGTACTTACTGGTAGAGTTTTTTAATGTCTCAAATTGTGTCCTGACAGGACAAGATGTGAAGAGATCTTTTTTGTAATACCACTATCCACACTCATGGCCTTTTCCCCTTTTCTATCTAAAATGATTCTGATAAATAATAAGGGGCCACGCTATAACAGCAGCAACGTACACTCTGCCCATCTTTCAGATGACCGCATTAACATAATTTCAATGTATCCCGGTACAATGATAATAAAGCTTATTCTGATTCTAATTACAGTGTAGAAGTTAAAAAACGTTTTTGATTTCTGCTATTAACTTGTCATAAGAGTATGTCCTTCAACATCTGTAATATAGTAGCCTATTAGACTTCACTTTGTCCAGTGTTTGAAATATAATAAAACATATTGTAGTTTTTGTTACTCTCCAGTTACAAATAAAAATTCCAAACTTCTTCCAGGACAGCTCTGGTCCAGTTGTAGGAAGGCCACCTTCCAGTTGGAGGGTCAGGGGTTCGATGTCCACCTCCTACAGCATGTCAAAGTGTCCGGTACTTGTGCAAGACAATAAACCTGCAGCTCTACTTAGTGAGAACACAAAAAAGTGCTGTACAGTATATAGAAACTAAAACAAAGTAGTATACAGTATGTGAATTCTCTTGGTTTTTAGTTTTATTTATATAAGTACCCAAAGTTGCTGACCACAGAGACTCCACAGGAAACAGGTTGTAAAAGCTTCAACAGTCACTGGAAAACTGCAATAGCTTTGGTTTACCAAGCATCTATGGGGGTCAGATACAGATTAATGTGAGGTTTAGAAAAGTTTAACAGTTTAATGTTTAGTTTTTGTTTCATGGAGCATGGTCTAGGAGTCTGACACGGGAAACAAGAACAGCAAAGAGGATGACGAGCGGGAATGTGAAGGTAGATCAGTCAGATGTGAAATGGCTGAGCTGAATAATGTTTAGTGTCTTTTTAGTGAACAATGAGGAGATTTTAGATTTTGGGGAAAGCTGAGGAAAATCAACAAGAATGATGAAGAAGCACTCACACCAGGTGAGCCTACAAGAGAGAACATGTGATTGGTAGGAAAGTAATCAGTGTGTTACAGTAGAGCACATGTAAAAGCAGCCAACGACAACTGTAGAGACTTCTGTGGTCTGGTACTGAGTATTAGCAACAGCACACCCTGTGGGAGCAAGTGCTTATGAGGATGATGGACTTCAGGTGTGTCCAGTGGAGGCAGCAGAGGCACCAGTAGAAAAGTCACAACTCCACCTGTGGAAAAAAAAAAGGATAGAGCGGACAAAGGAGGGCAAGGGATAAAAGAAGAAAAGCTTCCTCTGGACTGTCTGGAGCTCTGACATCGTTGTATGAAAAACATTGGGAGGTGCTTTGCAAAACCTGGAAACGTTAAAAAGTGTTCTATGTAATGTATGGACGATAATCGGTATATCAGTTTAATTTATACACCATTAACTGTTTTATGAAACCACAAGGTAGTTTTCGATGTTTTCACAGTACAGGTGGTCCCCGACTTATGACGCAATTCCGTTCCTACGTGCCGTCGTAACTCGAAAATCCTCATAAGTCGGAAAATACGTCCAAACGGCACCTCATACGTACAGTTCTGTACTATTTTACCAAACACTTAGCCTAGCCTAACACATTACCCTACATAATTATCAAAAAACACATACATTCGGAGCCATAATGAAGGGGATAAAGAGTTAATGGCCTACTGGTATGCTGGTGAAGCCATTCCTCCGCCTGTTAGCATGTTAGCTCGGTGTCCCTCCAACATCTGAGGCTGCCAGGCGGAGCATCAAGGCGAGCTCCCGGCCGCAGCAGGCCTCTCCGCCGCCCGTCGGCTCCGTGTCCCCGGTGGGGCCGGCTGATGGCAGGGACAGTAGCGGCGGGATGGTCACTGGATCCCGCAGTGAGCTGGTGGTGTCGGCCGGCGTGGTGGGATGCGACAGAGTGATCGGCGGCTGCTGCTCCGGGCCCGGACGTTCGTGCGGTCCAGACTGTTTACAATAAGGCCTGTTAGCATGTTAGCTCCATACATTTGGAGCCATAATGAAGGGAAAAAAGAGTTAATAACCTACTGAGAGCTGGTGAAGCCGTTCCTCCGCCTGTTAGCATGTTAGCTCGGTGTTCGTCCAACATCTGAGGCTGCAAAGCCATTCCTCCGCCTGTTAGCGTGTTAGCTCGGTGTCCGTCCAACATCTGAGGCTACGAAGCTGTTCCTCCGTCTGTTAGCATGTTAGCTCCATACATTTGGAGCCATAATGAAGGGAAAAAAGAGTTAATAACCTACTGGGAGCTGGTGAAGCCGTTCCTCCGCCTGTTAGCATGTTAGCTCGGTGTCCGTCCAACATCTGAGGCTGCAAAGCCGTTCCTCCGCCTGTTAGCATGTTAGCTCGGTGTCCCTCCATCGGACACGGTCCGTCCAAAGCCGGCCTCCTGAGACTGAGACTTCCACAGAGTTCACCGAGCGTTTCCAGCTCATGTATCCGAGCGCAGCAACCTCTGATTAAACACATGGTCCGTCCAAAGCCGGCTGTCTGTCCAGCTTGCTCCAACAAGTTTTGTAGCATCCGAAGCTATCCGGAAACTGCCGGAAACTGGGTAAATCGGCTTCAAAATAATAATAATAATACTGTAATACTTTATTTATAAAGCCATTTAAAAACAACCACAGCTGCAAAAAAGTGCTGTACACATAAAATCAAGAACATTTAAACACATAAAATAAGATTTAAAAAAATATATATTTAATGAGATGCGTGACACAACCCCGAAACGTTGTAAGTCAAGGACTACCTGTAAGTTGATTTAAAAAAGCTAAAAAAATAATAATAATAAAAATAAAACCACAAGCGTGTTCTTTGTTTTTTATTTTCATTATTGTGTTTTTTAATTGTGATAGTTTTAAAATGTGTTCACTGGCAAAGATTACAAGACATTACTGTACCTGAAACTTTTTTATACTGTTTGTATAAAAAAATGGTTTCAGTGATTTGAACATGATGCCATTCTTTCTGTATTCATGTTGTACAGTGTCCAGCCCTGCTGTTTTACCGTTTTGTTAATAGCTTGTACACTTCATTCTATATAGAGCTGCATTTGTACACGAAAAAGAACAAAATGTCACCCCTAAACCACTAATGCGCACACACACACAAACAGTGTGCAAAAAGCCATATGGAATCATTTATTGAACGTGTATTGATATAACACATGACCAGAAACATGTCAGCTTGTTTTTAATTGACGATATGTTGGTTTAAAGTCTGATTGCCTTGCGGGTGAAATCACTTCTCGTGTGGCTTTGAAGTCCATCTGGAGTGAGATACGGCACGATTTTGATGAAACAAAACAGAAACCACTCCTCTAACATTGTACGATGATCTCAAACAATTCAGAAAATGTATGAGTGTCAGCAGCAATATTTTTCCCTCTCTTGTTCTTCAGGCGGATCATACTGGGTGTCATCTGAACCAGCTGCCCCTTTCAAAATTGAAGCCACAACAGGCCACGCACGAGCTCAACATAGAACGTCTCACAGTCATGATCCATCTAGACGTAACTCAAGACGAGGCACGGAGCCAAATTTAAACAATCCTTTCTCCTCTGGGCCTCTGGGCTGACTGATGAGGTGCTACACAGCAGCCCTGACCCTGCTCTGCTTTCGTTTTTTTCCAATAACTACATACACTCATGGTGGCATATACAGACTGCCAAAGTGCATTACCCCTGATATAAGTATTTTCATTACACAATGTGCAGCCACGGCTATATGTGAGCTCACATGCATGGAGCAGGGAGGTCATTTGGTACAGTCTTTAGTGAGGACTTTTGGAAAATAACCACAGGACCATAAACCTAGCAGTTGTAAAACATCGCAAATGTCAGTAGCAGAGGAACCTGAGAGATTTCACTTCAAATCTCCTGGCTAGCAAAGCTGGAAGCAATGGCTGTGCACTAATGATTGCTGCTGTTTATTTTAGCCATTCAAAGTGCTAAAACAAACATTTCACCACTGTCCCTTATGGTTCCTTTAAACTCTGAACAAGCACTAATAGCAGTTTGTGTTATCCACTCTAAGGGCTGGCAAACCTAGTCTATTTAAAGAGTTGCCACAGCATCTGAATGTGTAATGAGGATTTATTTTTTTCAGGCATGCCCTGTTCTGACCTACACACCTACCAATGCATCTGCTCAGCCATGACCAGGAATACTGCTCACACAAATCTGGCTTAAATTTCCCCTTATGGTTTGTTGAATGTCACTGAATCTTTTCTTCAGCAAAAACACCATCATGGCCGAAGAGGAAGCAGCTCTCGCTCAGTCAGTGTCTCACTTTCTCAGGGTTTGATTCACTGTCAGACAGCCACAAAACTCCCTGTCCCCACTTCACACTCGAGATCTGCTTCCTCCAATAGAGATTGACACAGCTATTTTATCTACTGGCATCAGCCGGGAGCCAAGGCTGCAACGATCTAATAATCCCCACATCAGACGGATTACCTGCCTTTTCATCATTGATACGATTGACATATTCACATTAAAAATACTTTTAAAAAATCTGCTTTTTACTGATAAAAGAGTTTCCCAACAAAGTATATGTAAGTGTCACTTTTGCTTATTGATGATTTTGTTCATTCGACTTAGACTGAATTTGAAAACGAAAACTAAGTGGTTCATAAAAGCTGTGAACTGAGAGCACATTACAACTTAATTTTTATTCATGTGAATAGCCTTTAACATTTCTTATAATTTCCGGCTATTAAAAAAAACTCTCTTTCCGTTGTCTTTACTTCCATCATGCCTCGCTGCTGCCTTGCTGACAGCATCCTGTAGAGCAGTGAGCTGCAGATACCTTTCTAAAGACTTGCTTGCCAGCACTCTGAGGCTTCTATGTGATAGGCAAACATGATTAATGAGTACGGTAGTCCAAATGGACCATGGGATATAGCCTCCATACATCTACAGTTTTTCATCTTTCAGGACTCCAAGAAAGGTAAAAATGAAGAGGTCTAACAGCAGAGACCTGAGGGACTCTCTGCTTATGTAAAAAAATCAAACTTATTTTATTTAGTTTTACAGTGAGCAGGTGGCCAACACTGATGTAAGATATCAGACATTTAACTACAGTGAGTACTGGTCTGTATCAACACCCTCTGTGACCATATTAGTCTCATCAGACAACAGCTGATTACCTCAGCTTCACTTCTTCATTGTTTTCATGCTGCCAGCTCGAACATTTGTTTTACAACCTGCTGTTTATGGTGTCAGAACACAAAGACTGATCAGAAAGCCAGCACATTACTAAATCAAAAAAGGCGTTCAATACAAGAAGTTGATCTTGTATTGAACGCCTTTTTTGATTTATCATGTCCTGGACGACTGAGAATCTTCACCAGCACATTACTAAACCAAATGCTCTGTCATGTCATATTACAGTATGTTGGTCTTATTTCTATACTATCCCAATTTCTAATAAAAAATATAAAAAAATAAAGTTTGGGAATTGTGTAAATTGTGTGTGTATGTGTGTGTGGGTGGGGGGTGGGGGGAGGGCACTAAACCAAAAAGCAGCAGAATTCAATGATTTGAAAATCTCACGAACTCCTATCTCTCACAGTATAAAATATTAAAAACATCAAATGGTAAAACTACAAAAAAAAATCAAAACAAAAAAGATGGGTCAGGGCTATATGTTTACCACTGAAGCATCCCCTCTTCTTTTGTTTATGTTTATGTTTATTAAATTTGTTCATTTTAATGACAGTCTGTAAACCTCTTTGATGTGGAGACAGGAAGTTTTTTTGGAAGGGAAACAACTGTAATCCCATTCTAAAAGTCTTGTGTTTGTTGCTGGATGGAAACTTGTGCTGTTCAGAACAGTTTTCATCATTGATGGCACATTCTCAGATATGTATTCTGTTCATGCCAGTGCCACAAATGTACCCCCATACCATCAGAGAGGAAGGCTTTTGAACTGTGCACTTGAAAGAGACCTGAAAGTCCATCTCACCGTTAGTACAGAGAACATGGCATCCACAATTTACAGAAATAATTTAATATTTTATGTTGTATGAGCTCAGAACAGTTTTCCACTTTGTCTCAATCCATTTGAATTGAGGTTTGGTCCGGATAAGACATCAACATTTCTGAATAATGTTCACATTTGTTCCAAAGACTGCATTCCTCCTAGAAACAACTGTGGTGCAGAAGTTGGGCTTCCAACTTGGGACCAGAAAGTTGCAGGTCCAACTCCCCACCATGACCACATGTTGTAACTGAGCAAGACACCTATTCCTTCACTGCTTCCCAGGTGCTTACATAGCTGCCTGCTGCCCCACTTGTGTGCAGTGGGTTACATGCAGAGTACACATTTCATAATTGTTTGGAAACATACAATGATGACAATACTGTATATGGCATGTTACAAATAAAGTCCAGTTGTTCTGTATTGAATGCCTTTTTGGATTTTATCATGTCCTGGACGACTGAGAATCTTCCCCAGCATACTGTACATGGCACTTTCACTTTCCTCTGGACAGAGATCTCTTAAGTTGTTCCTGGGATCTGTTAGAGCCACTTGGACAGTTTGAGGGTCACAGCACCAAGTGCGCCAATGACCTCTGGGACTGCTGATGCTTTGACTCTCTGCTGATGCTTTGACTCTCTATGACTTCTCCATTTCCTTTTTCAGCCCTCTGTACTTCTCAAGCTTCTCATGCTCCTTCTTCTTTATGTTACAGTCCGATGAGATTGCCACATCTCTCATTACTGCCTTGTTCTGTAGCTTGTTAACCACCACTAATTGTTTGGTAGTCTTTATCTGAAAAGTCCCACAGTATCTGATATAGTAGCCTTGCCATTGTCCATCATCATTGATAGAGTATGTGGGACCTCCAGACCATACTTGGTTCAGATGTTCCTGTACGTATACTGTACACTATTCGAGCCACTTAAGGTGTCCCATGAATGCGTTGGCTGCCTGCATCTTATACCCTGCTTAGATACTGTATGCTAGGTTGTGAAAAGGTAAGCATTTGATTTACAGTGGACAGGGGACACCTGAAGGATCTGTGGAAGATGAATACTGGTGATGAGTATAATCCTTGCAGCTTTATGGTCAATCTTTAAAAGGTAATCTGTTTTACAGTCTCTTTGTAGTGTTGCCAGCTTGTGGATGTTGGGTCTGTTTACCAGTAACATCCATTGCTCTGTTCTTCTTGGGTCATCTTCTATTGGGCAGCGGTAATCACTTTGTGGACTGTGAATCCATAGGTGACAGCTCATTAGGTCTGATGGTACAGCTATGCAGACGACGCAGGCTTTGGTGTCATTACAGAACAATTAGTGTCTGTTGGTATGAGTTCAACATTGACGGTAGTGGCCCAGTAGTCAGAGTCCACTGAGGGAGCAAAAGCACACTAAAAGCAGACTGTGTTGTGAAAAAGTATGCTTTGTAAATCATTATGGCTTTTTATAGCATAAAAAGATTAAAAATTACATTTTAACATTTTCAGAGTATTTGTGAGCAACCTAAAACCCTTGGGTATTAAAAAATATATATTTTCAATTTTAAACACTCTAATAAAGGTGGTAAAAACTCAGATTTTCACTGGGAGAACAAACTCCACCCAGATGGATCCCAAAAATAGGGCAATGACCTCACTGAGAGGTGACAGTTCTAACCCCTGCGCACACACACACACACACACACCCACCCACACACACACACACACACACACGCACGCACGCACGCACGCACGCACACAAACACACACACACACACCCCACCTCCACCATTGTTGTGCATATTCAACCAATTATTTTTTGACAAAACATAAAAAATTGACAAATGATTTGGCATAAATAGAAAATGTGCATTCAAAAAATAAACAATATAGCCTCTCTGTTAAGCGATGTACTGTATTTAGTTTAATCCTTTTCTTATTAGAATTGATTTATTATAAGAGACTTTGCACAGCTTAGCCTCAAGCCTGGATTTCAAAGGGCTGAGTCTGTTGGAATAACATTCAAGTTGATTTCCAAAATGTCTCAAAAAGATTCAAGAACATTTCAATTTTTTATTTCAGTTGTAGAGCTTCACTCTTGTGTTGCAGGAATTTGGACATATTTAAAATCAACTTAACAAGTTTTCTTAAAATATTCACGGAGGTGCTGCAGAGATATTGAATGATCTTAAACTCTTCAATTTAGTTTTTGTGAGTCAGAAAGTTTGAGAAATGTGAGGTAACAGGAGGGTTTGACCAACTATGAAGCCAAACTGTCCCTGATTGAAGACAGAAGAATCAAACTAAAACACAAGACACTTTGCAACAAATGTGCAACAAAGACAATTGCACATCATTCGCAGAAATGTTGCACAAATATTAAGTAACAATTTAAAAACGTATTTATTTTTCTTCTGCAGTTGCAGCATGGTGAGATAGAAAACTGAAAGTTATGCACCATAACTCATGTTCCCTGAAGGAAGGGAACGAGGTGCAACACAATTGCTATGGGAATCAGTGCCTCCGCGCAGTTACCTGAAGTAATACGCTCACGCCTTTACGGCAAGGGCGTCAGCGTTGCGCCAGAGGCCCCGCCCTCTGGATATTTAAGCGGCTGACGCCCGTCCATCTTTCTCTAAAATGCACTTCACCGAGCTTTCAGCATTGAAAGGGCCAGATGTGTTGCACCTCGTTCCCTTCCTTCAGGGAACATGAGTTATGGTGCATAACTTTCAGTTCCCTTTCAGTCGTTCTCTCGGTGCAACACAATTGCTATGGGAACGTAATTCATTCACGCCCTTGAAATGCTCAGCAAAATGCATGTGAGAACATCTGCCTTAATACGGCAGGCATTTCCCAGCCGCTCTCCACAAGGTATGTAGAGAGCACAGCCTGAGAAGAAAAATGCCACATGTAGAAACATCAGCCTGATGTTACCACATGACACATAGATGAAAACACCAGCTAGAGACAGCATTTCTTCTTCCGGCTCTCGACAAAGCAAGTCGCATATCTTTTTGCTCCTTCCCTCCCTAAGTTTTTCCTCCTCCCTGCTTGCTTTTTTTGTCTCGTCTGACTCTTCAGTGCTCACTCGAACCAATTTGCGATGGATTTAATAAATTGGGCTGTTTCTTCAATAGATAAGATTTTTTCCACGAAGCGGACCGTGCCAGGAGAAGCGGTCTGCCCCTCTGACACACACGCGGTTGGATACATGATGGACTCATGGGGACAGTGGCAGCCTATGTGTATGACCGTGTTGACTGTCGAAGACGTGGAAGATTTGTGGATTATTGGCCTATTGGTAGCAGCTGCTCTGTTTTTTGGCGTCGGCGGAGCTGTCTGTTACCTGAAGCTGAGGAGAGCTTCGGCGGCTATCAGCGCGCTGGCGAAACTCCCTGATCAGCAAGATTCTCTGATCCGAGCCGTGAGCTCCTCATCCCAGCTGTTGTATGAGCTCAATCGCACGTTGGGAGCGGCGGACTGCCGCGGACCTGCTGGGCGCTTTGGAACTCGTTTGCAGCCGCCCGGGCTCCATCAGGGCACGGATGGGGGTTCATAGAATCGGAACCTCATATGATTTGGAATTTTGGCCCTGAAACAGCGTCTGGACTTGGAAGGCTGCAGTGAAAAAGAACATTGTGGTCTGAATTGGAACAAACAAAGAGACTATCTAATCTGGTTTCTGCACATGTCCTTGAAAAGAGGCCTGTTTGGAAACTTTTCTCCTGGAGCGTAGAGCTGGAGTGTCACTGCTGACCTCACCCGCCCTCCCCCCCCCAGAGATCTCTGTGTGTGCCTCGGATAACGCCCAGCTGCACAACTGCTGAACTGTGTTCTATGAAGTTACTCGCAGACTCTATATCTCCTTGCATGTCGTCAAAACTGCAACAATGTCTCGTGTGGTTGTGCTTCTGCTGATAGAGTTTTTGGGACTTTATCATGGAGTGTCTTCAGGCAATCTTTGATAAATTCTTTTTTTGAATATCACAAATGATACCTATTGTGTTTTTCCTTTTTCCATATCTGTTTTGCTCTCATTCAGGATGGATGAGAGATGGCCGCGCTGACGAACATACATATGTTTTGAATATATATGTTTTGAATTGCTGCAGCTTAACATTCTCTACCCCTCCTCTGGATGACTGTGTTTACATGATCACGTTGTATTGGTTTACTGGTGCAATGTTAATAAAAAAAATCTCTTATCTCTCTTATCTCTCATAAGTGCCCTCTGCTAGTGTGATTACTCATCATCTCTTTTTTCCCTGGAAATCTTGAGAAGCAGGAGGAAAAGAGCAAGGGACCTATTACGCCACTGGCAATCAGATGGCAATGTGGAGGTAGAAAACCCAGTTCAAGCACAGGGTAACCTTCCAGGTCCCCAGGGAAAAATTTATGTACAAGGGGCACGCACGAGTCCCTCATCTGCTTCTTGAACAGACAACTACTAGGACTGTCAAAGAGGCCCATCCTGATGTTGGAGAACTGTCAGAGGAGAGGGGAACCCTTCCACTGAAGCATCTCCCAAGTAAACATAAACACCAAGGGTCTCCCTTGTGTATGCTGTTGTTGTTGTTGGAACAAAGACAATCAGGCCTTAGGCCCTCAGCCAGTTCCCTTCAGTGGCCAGGCTGAAGGCTGCCACAGCTCCGGACGTGGGTGTAGAAGCTGCCCACGTGCCTGAGTCAGCAGGTCTCTGTAAGAAGGCAACTGCCATGGTATCCCTGAACATTGAGAAGTAGAGGTCACATTGTGAGCTGGCTTCGCATGGGAACAAGTCCACAGAGGTTCTTCCAAACCGTGACCAGACCTGATCCACGACTCGTTGGTTCAGTCTTCATTCTGATTCCAAAAGAGACCCTCTTGAGAGGGCATTCGCTCCGTAACTTAGTTCACTCGGAACACGAGTCGCCCTGAGCGACAATAATCCTGGAGCATACCATCTGAGCATCCTCTGTGTCAGGCTGAGGAGGGCTTGGGGTCTGCTGATTACACCAGGACGTGCTGTCCCGCAATCAGACCTTTACCAAAGAAGTATTTTGCTGATAGGAATACGGCCAACAACTCCAGGACGTTGATGTACAATCTTGCTTCCTGCTCATTCCAGAGGCCTCAGGCATTCTGATTTCTGCAGACTGCCTCCCCATCCTGTTTCCGAGGTGTCTGTCGTGATGACCACACGGGATGACACCCTACCTTACGGGACCCCTTCCGTGAACACAGACAGGTCCCTCCAAGGTTCCGGGGCCCTCAGGCACTTTGAAATGATTCTAAACTTTCTTGCTCACCCAGACGGGGGCAGGTTGTTTTTGTTGGTTTAGCCCTATATGCAAGGCCCGCATCTTCAGCAATGCATGTGGCACACAGGGTATGGCTTCCGCCAAGAAGCCTAAAAGGTGTTGGCACGTTTACAGGGGAATCCGTTGATTCAGTTTAAACTTTGCCAGGCAACGGCGAATCGAGGAAACACATTCCTCTGAGAGCCATGCCCTATACCGGATGGTGTAGACCTGCACTACCATCCATCCATTTTCGACCGCTTATCCGGGGTCGGGTCGCGGGGGTAGCAACCTAAGTAGGGAGGCCCAGACTTCCCTCTCCCCAGCCACATGGAGCAGCTCCTCTGGGGGAATCCCAAGGCGTTCCCAGGCCAGCCGAGAAACATAGTCCCTCCAGCGTGTCCTGGGTCTTCCTCTGGGTCTCCTCCCGGTGGGACATGCCCGGAACACCTCACCAGGGAGGCGTCCAGGAGGCATCCTAACCAGATGCCCGAGCCACCTCAACTGGCTCCTCTCGATGTGGAGAAGCAGCGGCTCTACTCCGAGTCCCTCCCGGATGACTGAGCTTCTCACCCTATCTCTAAGGGAGAGTCCAGACACCCTGCGGAGAAAACTCATTTCAGCCGCTTGTATCCGAGATCTCGTTCTTTCGGTCACAACCCAAAGCTCATGACCATAGATGAGGGTGGGAACGTAGATCGATCGGTAAATTGAGAGCTTTGCCTTTCGACTCAGCTCTCTCTTCACCACGACAGACCGGTACAGCGCCCGCTTCACTGCGGATGCTGCACCTATCCGCCTATCGATCTCACGCTCCAGTTTTCCCTCATTCGTGAACAAGACCCCGAGATACTTAAACTCCTCCACTTGGGGCAGGACCTCATCCCCGACCCGGAGAGGGCATGCTACCCTTTTCCGGCTCAAGACCATGGCCTCGGATTTGGAGGAACTGATCCTCATCCCGGCCGCATCACACTCGGCTGCAAACCGCTCCAGCGAAAGCTGTAGATCACGATCTGATGAAGCCAATAGGACCACATCATCTGCAAAAAACAGAGAAGCGATTCTAAGGCCACCAAAACGGATCCTCTCAACACCTTGGTTGCGCCTAGAAATTCTGTCCATAAAAGTTATGAACAGAATCGGTGACAAAGGGCAACCTTGGCGGAGTCCAACTCTCACTGGAAACGAGCCTGACTTACTGCCGGCAATGCGGACCAAGCTCTGACACCGGTCGTACAGGGACCTAACAGCCCATATCAATGGGCCTGGTACCCCATACTCCCGGAGTACCCCCCACAGAACCCCCCGAGGGACGCGGTCGAATGCCTTTTCCAAGTCCACAAAGCACATGTAAACTGGTTGGGCAAACTCCCACGCGCCCTCCAGGACCCTGTTGAGGGTGTAGAGCTGGTCCAGTGTTCCACGACCAGCACGAAAACCACACTGCTCCTCCTGAATCCGAGGTTCGACTATCCGACGGACCCTCCTCTCCAGAACCCCTGAATAGACCTTACCAGGGAGGCTTAAGAGTGTGATCCCCCTATAGTTGGAACACACCCTACGGTCCCCCTTTTTGAATAGGGGAACCACCACCCCAGTCTGCCAATCCAAGGGAACTGCCCCCGATGTCCACGCGATATTGCAGAGTCGCGTAAGCCAACACAACCCCACAACATCCAGAGCCCTAAGGAACTCAGGGCGAATCTCATCCACCCCTGGAGCCCTGCCACCGCCCAGAGTCCTGAGATCCAGGACCGGTCTCAGGGATTGATCTCTTTTGGGCACCAGGAAGAGCTTGCTGCGCTGACCGGAGCATGGTTTGTGCTCTAGAACAATATTTATTACTCCTTTCTGCAGCATCGTTGACACTTCCTCCCTCAGCACGTGCACGTGTGCTGGGTTAATGTCTGAACGTAGCACCTCCACGAAAAAAGGGAGGGTCCCTTGATGAACTGTAGCTTGAGCCCACAACGCATCCGTTGTGATGACCCGTTCGTTTGTGTTTCACCAAAGTGGTGAGTCAAGAACCAGGGCAGTCTGTGCTCTGGTACTTTCATTCTTGAATATGCATGAAACAGTGTTTGTTTTTTATTACACATACAGTAGACGAGTTATGTTTAGTGCGCACATACATACCACCAGCTCCTTGTAGCATTTTACAAGTGAAGTCTGGGCTCAAAAGGTCAGGTTCCTGTACTGCGTGAGAGGGCAAACCTGAAGCCCTGTTCCCATTTTGAGACCAGGACGAATTCAGTAGTCTGAGATTTTATTGTCGTGTGTGGATGGCAATTTATCTTTATTACGCAAGGGCCTGAGCGTTCTTGTGTGTTTAAACGTTCCGAACCAGCTAGTCTGTGCTCCTTCAACACAGGTACTGGTGGTAAAAATTCGGCATTTTCTCTCCTTCTGTGAGTGAGAGTGCCTGTAATGATGCAGGGGCATCTCAGACTTTCCTTTTCTTTTGCTGGTGGCCCCTTGCAGCCCCTTTAGCTTTTCTGCCTGGTGGGCCTACGATACCGAGGCCACTTGTCCTTGTCCATCCCACCAGGGCCCCTCGGGCCCTGACATGGTTAACGTCAGAGAGTCATCCATAGCCTCATGGGTGGATAAGTTCTCAGCGTCACAATGTTCCGTCATAGGCATAGGAAAACTACCAGGTAGCGCAGCTGAACAGGTAGCTGAAATTCCTCCTCCTGGACTGTGCTGGACAGAGAGTCTCCTTGTTAGCCGGGGCTAAACGTGGAGGTACTCGTGAGCCCGCTAGCGGTGCTAAGATGGGCCCTCAAGCAGCGTAGCATTGGTAAAAAACACTTAGTTATGCAATGAATTCTACCGTCGATTCGGCCGGACAGGATAGCGAAACAGGCAAAATATGAGAAGGTTAGCTAGCAAGCTAGGCCAAGCATTTTCACATACCTCACGATAGAGTCCTTCACTGTCCGCTCGTAGCCACGTTAATTGTGTTAGCAACGCTGTCGTCCACCCCGTGTTGTCGTGGGTGCTCCTGGTTAGCCATGCTAACCGTGGGAGCTAGCCAGATAGCAGCGGGGTTACTCCATTTCCACTCTCCTTTCTCCGGGGTCATCAGCGAGAAAAACTTTGAGTGTCCTTGCATGTGGCATCCCTGAGCAGAACGGACAGGCCTCGTGGGTGTTCGCTGCTGAAAAAGGGGGTAGCCAGATCCGCTGAAGCAGGTTCGGGAGCCGGAGCTCAAAGCCTTCCAGAGTTCCTCGTCCGAGGACGTCCTCTCGCTGAGCTGCTCGTGGCTGCTGGCCGGTTAGCTTCGTTAGCTTAGCAGATAGCGTGCCTTGCAGTTAGCGTTCGCTAACCGAGCAATAGAAAAGCAGAAGAGAAAAGGCACGGGAGCTGGGGCTCACTGGCATGATGGTCTTCTTTGAGTTTTGGGTTTTTGCATTACCATGGCTGAGAAGAGTTAATGGTTCAAATGGGGGCTCACAGAGAGCACTCAGGACCAATTGGAGATCCCAATCAGGGGTCAAGGTCCTGCTGGGAGGTCTCTTCCTCAGTACGCCCTTCATGAACCTTATCATGAGAGGGTGTGCACCGGGCGTCTTCCCCCCAGCCCTCATGGCATGCTGAGATGGCTGACAAAAACACTTTAATTGTGGAAAAGGAGCGGCCTTTCTCCAGCAGGTCCTGTAGAAAGGTAAGAAGCTGGACCAGGTCACAGGAATAAGAAACAATATTCCTTTCCATGCACCAAGCTTCAAAAACACACCATTTACGAGCATAGAGAGTCTGTGTTGACATCGCTCTTGCCCCTTGTATTGTGTTTACCACGTTGCTTGGGAGGCCTGAGGCCATCAGTTTGTCCCTCTCAGCAACCAAGCTGTAGTTTGCCACAGCCCCGGGCGTAGACGGAGAGGCTGTTCTTGTTGGTGATGCAGCAGGTCTCTGAAGAGGAGCAGATGCCCACGTTCCAGGATTATCAATTAAGCACACCTCCAAGGGCCCTGTGACCCCCTGGGGGTCCACTATATTAGGGAGGGGACCTTCCTGTAAATGTGTTCCCACACCACCCGAACCGAGGGTGCTGGGGGACGGGTGCAATGCACTGTCCCTGGTGGACAACCGTGGGTCAGAACGTTTGCTTTTTCTCTTTTTAGTGAGAGTCACGGCATGGAGGGAGTGCAGGTTTTGTATGCGAACAGACCTCCTGGATTCCAGGCCGCTCCATGGCCAGGTCTGGTTCACAAGCCTCCGGCTCCACCATTACTCTGGAGCTGGTTATGACTCCAGGGAGCTGCATCGGGCACGTTTTCTCTGAGGACGTGCTTTGACCAAAGTGGTGGTGACTCATATGCCCAGAAATACAGTAATCTGGGCTCGCATTTGCAATATTATGCCTGAGCTTCAAAGCTCCCGATGAGGGGATGCCATTCAAAGGCACAGCTGAGTTAGTGTGTTGAGCTCCGTCACACAAAGCAGGTTCACTGCTTGTGCATGGCCTGCTGTCCATACGAGATGAAAAGTTAGTTCCAGTGTGAGGATGTAAAACTGCACGAAACACCTTTTTCTGCTGAGCACCTAGAAGCCTGGCTGATGTCATTAAGTCCAGGCCTTCTCGGGCATGAGGAAGAGGAATCTGATCCAGCCCAGGTGCATTTCCTGCTTTGTAACATTTGTTTACAAAACCCGCAGCGTCATTGCTGTCCGTTTTCTGAGCATGTGAGTATGGCTCGGGCCTGTGGGTCCCTGTTGTAGCCCCCCCGTTATCCATTGCTGACATCCGCTGAAAAGTGTCTTGGGGCCATAACGGTACGTTGTCATGGTCACCAAGTTCTGTCGGTACACCCTCCAGGCGTGCGGACGTGTTGCAGGCTTGTAGAATTTGTGTATTGTCGGCCCTCTGGGTTCCGACAGGGCGGGGGTTGAAAGATGTGACCCCCCCTCACCTGGCCCCGTGAGAGCAGGTGTACCTGTTTGCAGACGCCTCTGGGTCTGTCTGTTGCAGACAGCCCTACGGCAACCTGCTAGGGCTTATTGTTCTGAGCTAGTACCCCATGAACCGCGAGGGAAGGGGGGTGACAGCCCCCATCCTTTATAGCGATCGGTATCAGAGGGAAGCTGTGTTGTTGATGTTGCTGTTTTTTTGAATGTTTGTTTTTTAGTCAAGAAACTGGGCAAAACTGTTCTTTGAATTTTTATTTGTGTTTTGTGCAACAACTTTTTTGACTTTATTTCACTCATAACTTGTGCATACATCAAAGTCACCAGCCTTTTGTACTTTTTTACAAATAAAGTCTGGACATATAAAGTTTGGCCCTCGTACCACCTGGGTGGGCGAGCCGGTAAAGCTTAGCGGAGGGCCCGTTTCTCGCTTCTGTCTCATGTCACGATTTGCCGAAGAGGTCCTCTGTTGGACCGCTTGGCGGGGTACGAACCTGTTCCTACTCCAGGAATGACCAGCCTGTGGTGGACCCGGTGGGGGTCTCTGCCAGTGCTTCCCCTCGTACGCCGGCCTCTTTTGCGGCGGATTACGTGTGGTTGAGCGGTGCCGAGGCTGCACGGGTCTGTTCCCAGCTGTCTCCCTGGGGGAGGGAAAAGCTCTCCTGGGCATGCCTTCCCGGAGGGCCTCAGCCTGTTTACGCCTCTGTTCTAGCCTGGTCTGAATCCGGTCCAGAGCTCTTCCGAACAGTCCCATTGGCTCTATCGAGTGGTGCAGAAAATGAACCAGCTGACCCTCCGGGAGGTCTGTCAGAGTCGTCTACAGATGACAATGGGCGATGACCACCTCAGCCATGCATCTGCCTTGTTCAATGGCTCCTGTCCCCATCATGCGGAGCATGAAGTCCGTTGCCCTGCGGGCTTCTTCCAGCACTTCGGTGGCAGCCTGCCTTTCTGTCGTCACCTGGAGCTCCTGTAGTTTTTCAGCCATTTACGCCTGCATCATCGCAGACGCGTTCATCGCGCGCGCCGCGAGGCCCTGAGCCCTGTAACACTTCTCGAGCTGAGTAGCTGAGGCTCGACAGGCAGCTGGGCAAAGTAGGTTTCGTTCTAGAAGATCTGGGGACCAAATGAGATTCAAGCGTTTCCTCCATCTGTGGCACGCTGGCTATTCCCGTTGCCTCCATTCCAGCCATGTCCAGGAACTGTGAGAGTGGGAGCAGCATGGAAGCTCTGGGTTCAGCCCAGGTGCGAGTCAGCTCTGTGAGGAAATCCGGGAAGATGGGCATCCTGTGCCTTGTTGTAGATTCCTGCTTGGCATAAAAATAATTTCCTGCCAACCTCGTGACTTGTTCACGGGGTGGAGGTTCTGGCCAAGGGATCTGCAGCGCGTCCGCCGCTCTGCGGCACAAGTCGAACAGAGCGGGGATCGAGGTGTCAGTCTCCGGGAGCACTGGCGTCGGGTTGTGAGAGAGGTCCTCCTCCTCTCCGTCGTACTCGTTGTCGGCTTCATCACCAGAAATTTCACCCGAGGCTGTTAGCGAGATCTCATCCGCGTTCATCATGCCTCAAGTGTCAAATTCGGCTGTCGAGTCCCCGATGGGAGCCGCCACGTCTGGGCTGTCGCCCCATTCGACTCGAGTACTGTCCTCCAAATCCATGCTCTCGAGCTCCGGCGTGGGAGTGAGAGCCTCAATGAGATCCGGGTCTGTTGGCGCCGCAGCTGTGTCCATGGCTTTGGCCACGAAGTCCACCCGGTGCCTCCTCACCGCCTCCAGCATCTGGCTGCAGTGTGGGCAGGAGTCGGGCGCATCCAACGCCATTTTCGCGTGCAGCATCCCCAGGCAGACAGGACAGGCCTCGTGGGTGTCTATTGCCAAAAGGGAAAAACCGCAGCCGCTGGGGCAGGCGCGCGAGGTTGGGCTCGCCGTCCTGCTAGCCTTTTTCATAATTCTTGGCTTTCGCTTTCCTTTCTCTGGAGCCATGTCCGAGAAAAAACAGGCAAGTCTTTTCAAAATTCTTGTTCGAGACGTCTCCTACGTCGCGTCGCTTTCGCTGGCTAGCCTGCTACGACTTTAGTAGGGTAGCGATGTGACACAGTTAGCGCCATTGAGCGAAGCAGTCTGCGGAGAGAAGAGAAGAAAACTTCGGGGTTAAGGAAAAATGTGCCGGACTAGCTTTCGCCAGCCCAGCAATACGTAGGAAATTTCTCTGTACGCTCAGCGTAGGGAGCTAGCTCACCTTTGGTCAAGCGATGTACAACAGAGAAGTCCCACGAAGAGAAGCTCAGGTTTAAGCGAGGTGAAGGGCAAAAAGAGGATGGGCGTTCCTCGTCTTAAGTACCCAGAGGGCTGGGTTTCTGGGGTGATGCTGACGCCCCCTGCCGTAAAGGCGTGAATGTATTCCTTCAGGTAATCGTGTGGGGGTGCAATTTCCCATAGCAATAGTGTTGCACCGAGTGACTGACTGATAAGGGAACATGCTTTTAATTTTTTAACAGCAGTTGGTGTTGGTTGTACTTTGAAAATTACTTTGCCATCCTAATTTAAGTTGTACTAATAAAATTACAGGTACAGATACCATACCACTCAGCTTTATTTATAGAGCACTTTAAACACCCACAGGACCAAAGTGCTGTACACACAACAAAACAATCATACAATCAGGTAATACAAGTGATTAAAATGATCAAGTCAACTTCTCAGATGGTGTCAAAGGCCAAGGAGAAGAGATGGGTTTTAAGATGGGATTTAAAAACAGGGAAGAGGCCTGTCTGATGTTCAAGGGAAGGTTGTTCCATAGTTTAAGAGCAACCACAGCAAAAGCACAGCCTCCTTTTTTTTCATTCATTCAACCTTTATTTAGTCAGGTAAATCTCATTGAGCCTCGAGGGCTCATTTACAAAAGCGACCTGCTACAAACTAAAGAATGATGAACAGCAATGGTAGAATTTCCTTAAACAACAAACAACAGAAAAAAAAAAAACGTAGGAGAGAAATAGAAAGTGAAATGCAAAGTATCAAAACTAGCAAAACACCACAAGGTAGATGTACAAAATCAAAAACAGGAACATATCTGCAATGGTTTTTGCCAGGTTTCCAAAAGATTTTTAAAACCATTTAGGGAGGTCAGGGCCGAGAGCTTCAAATCTTTTTGTAAGATATTCCAGGAAGCAGGAGCAGAGTAGGAGAAGGCCCTTTTTCCAAGTTCAGTCCTCACTGACGGAACACTGCAGGTGATGATGTCCTGAGAGCGCACACTGTAGCTGCACTCACGTAAAGACATGTAGGAGGAGATGTATGAGGGCAGCAGACCGAGAAGTGATTTAAAGATGAAAATGTACCAGTGGAAAAGTCTGCGTGAGGTTAATGATGTCCAGTTAACCAGTGAATTTTGAGCTTATGCATTGTCTTTGGGACACTCAGGAGCAGCTGATCACATGACCTAAGGGATCGAGAGGTTGTGTATGGATGCAGCAACTCGGACAGATAGGGTGTGGCAAGTCTATTTAGAGCTATAGAAGTAAATACATTTTTTTAATGAATCCTAAAATGTGGGATGCAGCCAGTGCAGGGAGGCTAAAACAGGAGAAATGTGGTCAAACTTTCGTGTGCCAGTTAAAAGTCGTGCAGCAGCGTTCTGTACCCTCTGAAGCTGAGAGATACAGGAATCACTGATTCCTATATAGAGTGCGTTACAGTAGTCCAGCCGAGTGGTCACAAAGACGTGAACTACTGTTTTGAAATGCTGCTTAGAAAGAATCAGCTTCACCTTAGCCAGCTGCCTCAGAAGGAAAAAACTAGTTTCAGCAAATGCTCTGACGTGGTTTTCTATAGTCCAGCATCGACTTTGACCCCCAAGTTTGAAACAATAGGTCTGATGTATTGAGCCAAGGAACCAACATTGACCATGGGGTCTCAGTGGCGTTTCCAAAGACCATCACCTCAGTCTTTTCCTCATTAAATTTTAAGAAGTTCACAGCCATCCAGGCTTTGATGTCCTCCAGACATGAAAGAAAACAGAGGCCAGAGAGTTAGAATCCTTTTTCTATAGCGGGACATAAATCTGCGTATCATCCACGTCACAATGAAAGGAGGTCCCATATTTTCTAAGAATAGAGCCAAGAGGGAGCAGGTACAGCGTGAAGAGGAGGGGAACCTAAGACTGAGCCCTGTGGAACCCCACACAAGAGAGGAGCAGAGGAGGACACGTGGTCACCAAGGCAGACACAGAAAGTATGCTCCGGTAAGTAGGACCTAAACCAGTCCAGTGCTGCACCAGAGGACAGACTGCTGTTCAGAAGAGCAAGGACTGAAGAAGCTACAGTGAGGAAAACCTCTTTGAATAAACGAGGAGGAACAGCATCACTTGGTGAACCTGTTGGCTTCAAGTGACTGACCACCTCCTGCAGAGACGACAGTCACAGGTTCAAAGCTGTCAAAAACAGCCGAGCAGGGCACAGAGACTGAGGGGTCATGAGCAGAAGGTGAGATCTGGGCCCTGGTGGAATCGACTTTCTCAAAAAAGAAATTTAGAAAGTTTTCACACGAGGCGAGGCACGGATCCAGCTTTTCCGAAGAAAAAGAGAAAAGCATCTCAGTGCAGCTTTTAATCTCACCAGCTGACCGTTGCGCTTGCCGTGGTGACGTGCACATTTTTGCTGGTGCGGTGGAGTCCAAACACTGCACAGGTGAGCTGGGATCCCTGACAGCAGTGGGGGCAAAGTTCCATGTCTGGTGAAGTCGCAAGTACTTTGTAAGCAGATTTCTCACAGAAAGTCCAATTTCCAGCAAAGTTTGGCAATCATACACCATTAAGGAGTTGGCATTATTGGAAAAAAGCAGCACAATCAGCACAACAAACAAATCATACACCGAGACATACGGCAGGCCATGTACACAGGCGCCATCTTGGCGCCATATATGCCTTCTGAGCTACACACCGGCCCTAATGTTAAATAGTGGTTCACATCTGTGCTTGATCATCTTCGTCATGCTCAAAAAATAGTTACAAAATAATAAAAAAATGTAAAAATGTTGTGAATCCCATTACTTTGAAAAAAAAAGTGGGAGATAGATTTTGCATTAATTGCTCAAAACAATCTAAAAAAGCTAAGTCTGGTCCTCTGGACATTCAAAAAATAAAACAAAACAAAGCAAAAAAATGTAGAAACGTTTCGTCTTTCGTCCGAAAGACTTCCTCAGTCTGAGTTGCTGTATTCAGCTCAGTCTTATAAATAGCACCCTCTCACAGTGTTGCACAACCAGTTGGCTGATGACAGCCTGAAACCAGTTGCTCACATGATCAAGGAGGGCCATCAGCCTAACAATGGATCATTAGCACCCTGATGGTTGTTTGCTATTCACAGAGGGCTGAGTGATACTAGCAATCACAGCATTGTAGGATGCCTCGTACCCACTGCCCCCTTTGTCGAGCGGCCGAAGCGGCCGGTTTACATTCAAAGTCTATGGAGGAGACGCGTGGAGTCACGGCGAACAAGGAAGCGGCGAGATTCGAGTGATCGAAGCGGCGCGACGGCAGCCTGCACACGCACGCGCGCGTCGCCGTCGAGCCGCCGACGTCCCAAATGTTGATCTCTGGCGGCTCGACGCATCCGGCAAACAGTCGGGAGAGCCTCGCTATCTGATTACACAACCACAACGGGACTTTTTTCGGACTTTTTAAACTCACCGGATCGAGCCTCCAGGAATTGGACCCAAACTCCGGTAAGAAACGTGGCATTTTTACAGTTGCTGCTGACAGGCTGCTGTCCTCTCCAGTGTAGATCACCCCAAACATAAAAAAAAGTTTTAATCTCATCGAAGACCGTCGGAGGTGCAGTTAAAACAACAACTGAACCCGGAAAACAAGCCAGAGACCCCTCCCTCTGCTACCCCCTAGTGTACGTCATCAGACGGTGTTCAGTGGTTCAGTGGGACCGTGACCAGCGGCAAAAAGGGGACGGCAGGCGCGTTTCGAGTTGTGCAGTGGGT
The DNA here is from genome assembly GCA_038048925.1 of Garcialebias charrua. Taxonomy (NCBI): domain Eukaryota; kingdom Metazoa; phylum Chordata; class Actinopteri; order Cyprinodontiformes; family Rivulidae; genus Garcialebias; species Garcialebias charrua. Next base: position 744 of record JBBPBX010037585.1, on the reverse strand, counting down.
AGGAGGCAGGAGACAGTTGAACCCGGAGGCCTCCACCCCGGTTTAATGATGGACGGTTTCTTTTCACAAAGATGGCCTCCTTTACTCCTCTCTCAAACCATCGTTCCTCTCTATCAAGGATGTGAACATCTTCATCCTTGAAAGAGTGACCGCTGGCCTGGAGATGAGTGTAGACTGCAGAGTCCTGACCTGATGCTGTTGATCTTCTGTGCTGGGCCATCCTTTTGGCCAGTGGCTGTTTAGTTTCCCCAATGTAAGACTGATCACAGCCCTCCTGACACTGAACAGCATACACAATATTACTCTGTTTGTGCCGGGGGACTGGATCTTTGGGATGAACCAGTCTTTGCCGTAATGTATTTTGGGGTTTAAAAGCCACTGGGACGTTGTGTTTAGAGAATAAACGTCTCAATGTCTCTGAAACTCCCGCAACATACGGAATGCTCAAAACAACTTATTTTCAAAGTAAAATAATCTATAAATTTAACTCAAAAGCTTTGCAGAGCTTCTTATGCTACACTGAATCTGAACGTTGGTCTTATTTCTGACATCAGCCATACTATAGGGAGTTTATACTGCTTACAGTTTATATGCACAAATAAATATGGTCCTCTGGAGTCTTGAGAATTATGGGCATTTTCTGCCCTCCAGATTTGGATACATGCATTACAAACCAGGCATTCAGAAGAATTATTTTGCTTCCATAAGACCACTCACTCCTTGCTTTACTATTCAGATTGCAGA
>JBBPBX010037584.1:8505-30846 GCA_038048925.1 Garcialebias charrua | reverse complement strand
GCAGGATAAACCAGCCTTGATAGAGTCTCCATTTTGGTTAATAGTGTCCTACCAGAAAGAGTTAAGTCTCTCTGCAACCAGTTATTTAATATCAATTTGCATTTAGTAATATTATTATCAACATTCAGTTTGACACAATTGCTTGCAGTTTTTGTGACCCAAATGCCCAGGTATCGAACCTCCAGTTTGACCGGTATGTTGTGAAAAGATGATTGAGAACAATCATGAATACTCATTAATTCACATTTTTCTAAATTTAACTTTAGTCCTGATGCTTTAGAGAATGCTTCTACTGTTTGGATAGCCAGTGGAATCTGATCTTTATTTTTTAGAAATAGAGTCGTATCGTCTGCTAGCTGACTTATGATAATATTTTGATTCATAATTTGTAAACCATGAAGACTGGAGTTTCTTATAGAGACAGCCAAGAGCTCCGTAACGGTGATAAACAGGAGAGGTGAAACGCTGCATCCTTGTCTAATCCCTCTTTTTATTGTGAATCTGGGACTTGTTCCTTCTGCTAAGGAAACACAGCTGTTAACATCTGTATGCAGCATTTTGATTATGTTTAAAAACTTCTCACCAAAGCCAAAATGTTTGAATGTTTCAAAAATGAAAGGATGTTCCACCGAATCAAAGGCTTTCTGAAAATCCAGAAATAAGATCATACCGTCATCAGGAATTAAATGGGCATATTCAATTAAATCTAGAACCAGACGAATATTGTTATTAATTGATCTACCTTTGAGAAAACCAGACTGAGTCGAGCTAATTATATTAGATAAACCTTCTTTTAACCGAGCTGCAAGAACTGTAGTAAATATTTTATAATCTGTGTTGAGAAGTGTGATGGGTCTTAAATTATTCAAGTTTCTTTTATCTTTTCCTGGTTTGGGTATCAATATGATGACACCTTGTTTCATTGTTGTCATCAATTCTTTTTTATGAATACATTCCATAACTGCTTCAAACAACAATATTTTTATGTCCTTCCAAAAGAATTTATAAAAATTTGCGGTAATACCATCTGAGCCAGGAGCTTTATCTGATGCTACTTTTTTAATAACACAGTCAAATTCTTCTATTTGAAAATCTTCTTCACAAATGGACCTAAATGTTTCATCAATGTTAGGGATAACATTTTTAATTTTTATAAAAAAGGATTCTGAGTCTTGTTTTGAATATGAGGATGTAAACAGATTACAGTAAAAGTCATGAACTTCTCTGGATATTTGTTTTGTTTCTGTAACTTCCTCACCGTTAATTATGAGACTGTTAATTGTATTTTTCATCTGTCTTTGTTTTTCCAAATTAAAAAAATATGAAGTATTTTTCTCAATTTTATGGAAAGTTAAAAGATGATGTCAGGAGAGCTTTAACTTATCAATAATAAAAACCTCTTTTGGCTGGGAGTGTTCAGAAACAATACCAAACTTCAATAACAACAAAAATAGCAATTAAGCTACTAGAAAACAACGTTTCACTCCTGTCGTCAGATTCCAACGTGCATCACTCAAGAAAAACAGGTCTTAGCTTTATAACCGATGTCAATTAAATCCTACAGATTTAAACAGTTGTTAAGGTTAGTTTTTTGTTGTGGGTTTTTAGGCTTAGCGTTTCTAAGTTCTAGTTGGAACGGTTTCTTTTCGCAACTAATATAGTTTAAACTGATTAGTTTATTTATTATCTTGTGCTTGGACGACCTTATTTTCCCATGAAGTCTGTGAGTTTGCGAGATCTTTGTTGTTTGTGGGGTTATTGAAATCGTTTTCTTTGTCTTGGGCATGACCTAACATCACCCCCCTGAGGTCATGGGGGACCACGAACACAGGTGAGGAAGTCCGTCCATGGGCACGAGTTAGGATGCCTTCGTTTTGTTGCGGTTCAAAAGTTGAAGGGAAGCTCTGAAACGAATGTGCAAGTTTTAGGCAGGTTTATTGTACATTATAAGAATAAACCTTACAGCGACCAACAGACCTCTCACCAAGCACAAGTCCAACACACACACATCTTCGAAGGCGGACCACGGTTTTATACCTCTAGATGACGTCATCGCCTCGTGGGACCAATCCTGGAACCGAACCGCCTTGGAACCGCCCTAGAACTTTTCTACTCTGTGAGTGATCCGCCTCTCAGCCAACAAGCTACCAGCTCTGTATGTCAATCATCCAGTGTTGTGTCTGTTGTATTATGCAGGCGTGTAACTGAAAAACTCTTCCCTATTGGAAATAAAACCCGTAAATAAAGGTTCCATCTTGAATATATTTTCACATTATATGGTGGAATTAAGTGAACATAAATCATAACGCATAATATGTGTGCTTCAGGTGTAATACTGATATACATATATTTCAATTCCCCTTTTGACATGACAAACATCATGTCAACAAAAACCCTATATGTACTATGTGCGTATGCAATTAAGAACTGGACACACAATGGAAATCACTAACATTCCCACCCACAACAATATTACATCTAAGTTACCCACCCAGAATATAAATCCCTTATATAAAAATAAGCATCAAAACTAATTGGTAACAAAACTACGTAAGAAAATATATGGTAACCGTCAGAGCTTATATGCTGGAAACGTAAAACAAAACTAACAATCTAAAAAATAAATGTAACAAAAAGCAAAGAAATCAACCAAAAACAAAGAATAAAATAAAACATCAAATAAATGTAATAAGAAATAAACAAAACAAACAAAACAACAAATAAATGTAATAAGAAATAAACAAAACAAACAAAACAACAAATAAATGTAATAAGAAATAAACAAAACAAACAAAATAAATGTAATAAGAAATAAACAAAACAAACGAAAATAAATGTAAAAATGAAACCATAAAACAAATAAAAAATAAAAAATAAACAATAAAATGAAGCGGACTGTCCCTCCTATCAAACATCACGCCTCAACAGGGTATATGCAAGAATAATGAAGTTAAATTCAATACCTTTAAAAAGGCGTTCAATAAAAAACAACTGGACTTTAATTTGACCTTATAAATTCAATACTTTCTCAAAAACCCTTAAATTTCCCCAAATTTGATTTATCAACTCTTAACAACTTCAAAACATTGCATATACTCTGCTCCAGTGTGTGCATTTCTGGTATGTGTTAACCTTAGCAAATAATCTAAACTATGCTTTAGCCAAGTCAGGCCATCTCATCTTCATCATCATAGACACCTGTGAGGAGAAAAACCCTACACTACTCTGTTGACTAGTCTGATATCTGAGAAAAAGCTCAACTGCTCTTATTCAGAGATGTCTGCGATAAGGGCTAAGACCACATTCAGAAAATTAACACTAAACCTATGATTAAACTGATCAGAACAGAAAACACAAAAATCCTTCCATAACCTGTTAAACTCAATTATCTTATTCACATCCATATACTGTATATATATATTATCTTCTGTACCAAAATGTTTATCACAAACAACTTCCTATCAGTAGAATCCACTGCTAGGCTGCTCTGATACCCCTTAACTAAGGTGCAGCTAATTATATTCTCTAAGAATCAAAATTGATAAAACTAAATTATATATATGGAAAAGTAGTGAAAACCCTATAATTTTTACAAAAATCTATGAACGCACAACTATTGAACTGCACATTCACAAGGCACAAACATATATATTCTCATTAATCTGTCTGAGACATTCACATTTTGTCTGACTCATTCATCTCAACAACCTTCAATCCTCACATTCATTCTTCACAGGCGTAAGAATAATCATATGTAACTTCAACATACGGTGTAAACAACAATTGAGAGGTTTCAACAAATATTGAGAAATCCTTGGCATTTAATATTAGTTGGTTAGTTAATGTGATTAGTTCTGCTCTGCTGCATGTTCCACACCTTTACCTGTAGGATAAAAAATGGTGCAGGGAAATAGATCTTCCCTTCATTGTTCACACTGCAACATTAAACATTCATTCAACATTAATTAATCCGCTGAAAAGGGGAGGAATGTAAACCCAGTTATGGTAAGGTTTCTCTGCTTGTCCATCACAGCTGTGGAAACATTGTAAAGTGCATTTCCCCTTTTCAAATATAAATTATTCACAATTTTATCTTACACGTTCTGTCACAGGGCTGACAGATCATCAGCAGTCCAGATTTGACCTGTAATGAAAAATAAGAAAAAGTCAGCACTAAATCTATATAAATTACCCCAAACATTCAGAATCTTGTTGAGCAACTACTATCCAACAACCTGCTTTTAGGCACTTATTAAAATGATCTTTTATAACTTTATCAAATGTATAACTTTTAATACTACCAGAAAATAAAAACTCAAAACATTCGAACCCAACTACCTAGCATCAGACGTAATACTTCAACCATAAGACACATCCCCCACTAGACACATGTCACACCACCACGACATCCTATGTCAACACCTCCTTCAACACAACCTCTACTCCATCTTCTCCACTATCCACACCAAAGTAAGAGAGCTTTAATCCTGCTCCAACACCGTGAGCCTTGCTGCCCTTCCACTCGGTCTCCAGGACAAAGAAAACATTTACCTTCCTTCTCTGCATCATGCCAGCAAACTCTCCACCTTCCCCTCTTCTGAGCAAGAAGTTAGGGTCCTCATCACAAGATCTGTTGACATTGTCGTGAACAACTTCAGGGGAGCCTGTCTTAGCTGTCGTTGCAACCCACAGAGTGAGCCCTGTAAACAATATTCCAAAAGTGGTTACCTCACCGCTAGGAAATTCATTCTTCCTGTAACAATTATGTACAACAAACAACGTCCCCTTTTTATGTAATGTTATTTTAAGTCTGTTTTGAGTTTTTCCTCAAGTTGTATCAGGCCCTGGAACTGGTCGAGATGCAGTGTCACTCTGTACAGATGTAACTCCCAGCTCCTCAGACACACCCAGTCCTTAAGATGCGCCCAGCCCCTCAGACGCGCTCAGCTCAGCCAAGTCGTCTCGTACCTGCTGTACAATACATTGAGAAGGGTCAGAATTTGATCTTATTGTGCACTTTCATACATCAAAACGTGTAGTCTCTCAGTCAGCTTCCCTCTTTGAAACAAGACGGCATTCACAAATCCGTCTTTTTCATCCACTACCAAGTGAAATGGCCAGGAGTAATCTGGACACTGCAGAGAGCACGCATCAAACAAAGCTAGTTCAATCTCCACAAATGCCCTGTCAGCTTCCTCCGTCCACTGCAGTGGGGACACAAAATTTTTATATCCCACAGCCGAAATGAGGCTTCTCAAAGGAGTCATCTTACGGCTGAAACCAGGAATAAAGTTCTTACTGTAATTGATCAGCCCCAAAAATTTTAACATCATCCTAACATTTGCTGGTTTAGAATGATTTAAAATGGAGCTTTTCTGAGATGGCGTCAGTTGCAGGCCAGAGCCAGAGATGAGCCTACCCAAAAACTGAACTTTTGAACGACCCACCTGTAATTTGTGTTTTGACACTTTAAAACCACACTGGGCTAGATGTCGAAGCACAGCTTCAGATGCGTGCATAATAGCTTCTGAAGTCGGAGCTGCTATCAGAATATCATCGACGTATTGGATTAAAACCACTCCCGGTGGCAAAGGCAAATCAGTAAGGACTTGCTTTAATACATTATTGAACAAAGAGGGCGAATCCACGAAATCCTGAGGTAATCTACTGTACGTGAATTGTTTCCCCTTAAAGGTAAATGCAAACAGATCCCTTGATCCAGCGTCCAGAGGCACACAAAAGAACGCGTTCGCCAGGTCAATACAAGTAAAAAACTTGTGTTCAGGCTGAATAGCATTCATCATAACATAAGGATTTGGAGTACCATAATTAGATGGAACAACAACCTTATTTATAGGCCTCAAATCATGAACTAAACGGTAATGAGATTTATCAGCTTTTGGTACCGGGTGTAGAGGTGTGTTCCAGCTCGAAACAGTAGGCTGCAACACACCAGCTTCCAGCAAACCCTTAATAGTTTGCTCTATACCGTCAATCTGCTCCTGTCGGAGTCGATATTGATGTTTATAGATTGGAACCGTGCCTGGCTTCAGGACGATCGATACAGGGTTGACACTCAGCAGGCCCACATCTGTAGAACTCCTGGCCCAAAGTGTATCAGGCAAACTGGCTAACAGTTTGTCCGTATCAACATGGTCTGTGTTTTCTCCGCCATGTGATCTAGGCAGAGAATGTTTCTCAGGTAACAATAATGTGAATGATCTGTGTGTGATCCTGTAAGTATCAGTTTCTGGAGAATAGTGTAAGTGTGGATTTTGTGTAGGCACCCATTCCCTTACAGCAAGACAGCGTCTCATCACAGGACCTAAATTCTTCGCATCAGCACCAGACACAACCATCAATGACACATGTGGAGCTGATACATCGCCAAGCATATACAGTTGCAGTAACGGTGCGGGCAATTTCACGCCTGCCACCACTCCCTCCGGGGCCACATAAATGTCCATGATTTCAGCCACTGGAAATTCACCAGTCTCTTGACAATGTTCAAGCAGTCCTGTCCAGAGCACATCGTAGTCCCCATCACCACAAAGGTCATAGTTCAGCGTGCAATGTGCCACATCAGGAAGCGTGTCATAAGATCTTATGACATTAATCCAGGCGTTCCAGCTCTGCAGTGTGTCGTACAAGAGCGTAGTTGTAAAGTCAGGAACTGCTCCCCACCAAACTTCAGCTTGAAATTCGGCTGGACCAGACTCAGCAGAAGTTCCTTCAACCTGGAGCATCTGATGAATGGAGCTTTTCACTGTAGCACAGTACTGAACAGTTCCATCAGGAAAACTCAGCTGGACGTTGTCAGGACTCATCATCAAAGTCACGTTCTGATCACACAGAATGTCTCGTCCAATCAAGTTCACTGGACATGTGTCAGAAATCAGGAAGGAGTGTTCAAAGCGCAGATTATTCCACACGCATGGTACGTAACAAGATAGCGGCCACTCCTCTGGCTTGCCCGAGAATCCAACAACAGGTACGGTATTCTTTGATCGTGGGAGTGACGTGTTAACTGACGAATACCTGGCGCCTGTATCAACCATACACATGTGATTTCGGCCGTTAATGCTTAACGATACCAAAGGTTCTAAATACAAGACGCCACCTACTGCCGGACCAGGGCACCCCTATTGGATAGGATATTGGCCTGGGGCCTGATTATTGGCTCCCGGCATAGGGCCATGTGGAGTATTATCTGGTGATGGTGGATATACGTCATGTGGATAACGAGCTGGCGTCACCTCCTGTCTCGATAAATCCTGTTTGGTCGGACATTGAAAATGCCAATGTCCCACCCCGTCACACCGGTGGCACCTGTCCGTGGGTCGAGGGTTGCCCCTCAGACGTTTGTTCCGACCCCTGCGCCAGGATGTGGATGGGCCCAGAGGTCTCTGTTGATATGAATTATCAGATGATGTAGGAGGACCCTGAACCTGGGGCATCTGGATTGCATTCACCTTTGTGAAATTAAGTTTGTCACGTATGTCTTTTAATTGGGCCTTAGCTAATTGAGTTTCAAGGGATTTTAATTCCCTGTCATCAGACTCCCTCTTATCAAAAGATTGATCAATAAAATGAACAATGTGGGCTGCCCATAAGTCATAATCCATCTTTGTCAGGCCAACAACAGACGCCAAGCTCTTCTTAACATCATCAGACAGAGAGCTCTCTACAGCTCCTCTGAACAACAGTTGAGTCGTAGGATCAATCGTTGGATCATTTCCAGTTCTATTTTCCCACAAGAGCTTAACTCTAGATAAGTAGGTCGTGCCCCGTTCTGTAACAGCCGGAGGAATCTCACACAAGTCTGAAGATTTCATAGACGTCGGATATTTCTCTCGTATAATTGGCCATAAAATTTGAACGTGGTCGTGCAGTGTGTCACTGTCTGGGTCCAATTTAGTCCCAGCAGCCTGTTCTATTTCAGTCAAACTACCAAACGACGTGCATGCTGTGAAAACCCTCCTCCAATCACCCAGACATGGCACAATTCCGGCGCATGCCTCCAGAAAAGCGCGGATCCAAGCCGAACCTCCTTTCTGGATATCAGGCAAACGCTGACGGATCAACTCAGTATCCTGCAAACTAAAAGGCGTGTAAGTCTGTTTGCGGACTCCCTCAGCTGTGGTGGAAGAAACGAGAGGTAACATGAATTGAGCAGGAGGCGCTGCGTCAAGGCATGTGTGAACATTATCAGCAATTCTATTTAATCGACCTGAATTTCCTCGCTGCCAGCCAGTGACCTTATCAAAAGTTGTGGCAGGAGGCCTGAGGTCAGGACAAGCAGTTGGACCAGGACAGGTCAGTGGCACGGAGTCATATGAAGCCCCCAAAGATGTCACGCTGAAAGAAGCATCAGAGGACGGTGGACGAAACACATCACCTCCCCTTTGTTCACCCACAGAGCCAGGAGTGGTGTGAATACCACCCATCAATGTTTGCACATGGTCTTGTACCATATTCCTATTTTCTGCTGATTTTGTCTGTAAAATACCCCCTGTAACGAGAAGCAAGTCTGAGCTGGATCTAGTGTGTTCAGAACCAAGTGAGAGCTCTGCCAGATTTATGGATGATAGCTCCGTTAATGGCATTTGGTTGTGTGGATTTAATCCCACAGGTGCATACGGGGGAGGACGAGGAGGAGGAGGGGGAGCGGGGCAAAGAGGATGCGGAGGGGGAGCACAAGGCTGTTCAGTTTCAAGGCATGTCTCTGTTCCTGTTACGAGGGCCGCACCGGCTTTAATAGGGAGTTCTGCAGTACCAGGCACCATAGTCTTATCTGCAGACAGCCATAAATCTGTTTGCAAGCCAACAACTTGTTTCTGTGAAACTGCTTTGTGAGCACTTCTCAGAGCAGGTTTCTGCCTACCTAGGATTTTGCACATTTCATCCACAAACAATAAGCAGTCCCTATGAAAGGCGTCCGCCTTCTGCCAGTCCTTATATTTCTTTCTACGCACTAGAACAGAGCATTTTTCCTTCTCATCCAACGCCAACCTCAAGGCTCTCTCTGATTGCACAAGAAGCTTATTCAGTCCAACAGCAGACGGACACGAATCATCCACACCAGGAAACATTCCTGACCGACACATGTTATTCACCCAAGAAACTAAACGTCTTTTCTCATCAAGAACATTCTTGACAGCTACCTTCCGACTCCATGAAACCCATAACTCATGCAAAACAGATCCTAATGTGCCAGGGGCACAAGTTTTCCAAGTTTGTATAGGTATGTCAGACATTATAATAATGTTATACACGTGTTTTACAAGGGTGAAGTGAGCAAACCTCCAGCCAGGACCATGGACAGCTGCAGTAGCCAACCAAGAAACTGCCTGTTTTAAATCACCCTCCTAAAACACCCAATAAAAATGCCACCCCAGAGCACAGCAGTGGTAGTCACTATCAGACTTCACAATTTGACCTACTGCCGGCAAATACACCCACTGAAACAATATATAAAATAAAAAATCTTTCCCTGTTGCCTTAGTTTGCGTGTTTACAGCACTTACCGGAGTACAGGTCACAAGTCTCTAAATGAAACAGAAAATAAATAAAGGAAAAAAATGAATAAAGAAAAGAAAGTAAAAAAAATAATAAATGAAAAAAAATAAAAAATTTGCGACCTATACACCGGAAAATACGGCAATCAACTTCAACTGGGAAGGGGAAGAAAAGATTTGACTCTAACGGCGATCACTGGTCCCGGATTGTGAACTAAATCACCTTCTCGGCAACTCTTGTGAACCCGGAGCGGCCCAAACCACTCTGTACGGCAAGCCGTGTGCTGGATGAAAGCCAGTGCGACTCTACGGCGATTAAATCCCGGAGTTCACCTCTGACCTCAGCCCCACAGCTCCCGGAGCCCATAAAATAAACAAATAAAAAAAATGTCTCCCAGCCAACAGGCCGGAGCTCATAGATGGGGAAAAAACGCAAACTTAGGCACTCATACTCTCACCCTTTGTGTGTGTGGACTATGTGCTTTATACTTTACTTATATGTACGAAAACAGCAAAAAAAATGCACATTCAAATGAAATACCAACAGTGGTTCACGTTATTTAACTGTTAACGCTAACCCAAACAACCGTAGCTACACTACGGTGTAATTTTTGCCCACCCGTAGACAGAACAGACATACAGCCAAGGTAAATTTAGCGTTTTCAATAGCAGACATTTAGTTATAAACGGAAGATCTGCTCACCTGAATGAAGAAGGCGCCAGAGTTGGCTGCACGCTCGTTCCGCCACTCGTGGGGGAAGCCCCCAATCGGCTTCCGTTTCAGGCGAAACCTCACACTCCTCAACGACGGGGTCACCAAATTGTTGCGGTTCAAAAGTTGAAGGGAAGCTCTGAAACGAATGTGCAAGTTTTAGGCAGGTTTATTGTACATTATAAGAATAAACCTTACAGCGACCAACAGACCTCTCACCAAGCACAAGTCCAACACACACACATCTTCGAAGGCGGACCACGGTTTTATACCTCTAGATGACGTCATCGCCTCGTGGGACCAATCCTGGAACCGAACCGCCTTGGAACCGCCCTAGAACTTTTCTACTCTGTGAGTGATCCGCCTCTCAGCCAACAAGCTACCAGCTCTGTATGTCAATCATCCAGTGTTGTGTCTGTTGTATTATGCAGGCGTGTAACTGAAAAACTCTTCCCTATTGGAAATAAAACCCGTAAATAAAGGTTCCATCTTGAATATATTTTCACATTATATGGTGGAATTAAGTGAACATAAATCATAACGCATAATATGTGTGCTTCAGGTGTAATACTGATATACATATATTTCAGGTCGGAAACATACAGGAGAAGGTCATCCGCATATAAGGACAGTTTAAGCTCGACGCCAGAGCGGATGATTCCGTGAAAAGAAGAAAGGGATCTTAGGGCAACAGAAAGAGGCTCAATGGCTAACGCAAACAAGAGGGGGGAAAGAGGGCAACCCTGTCTAGTACCACGCCCCACCGAAAAATAATCCGATTGGATGGAATTAGTAAGAATACATGCTTGAGGAGATGTATAAAGTAGTTTGATCCAGGACACAAACCTCTCTCCAAAACCAAACCTATTAAGAGCGGCAAAGAGATACTCCCATTCTACTCGATCAAAAGCTTTCTCGGCGTCAAGAGAAATGATTACTTCAGGAGACTTGGGGGAATGAGTTGAAAAAATTGTGTTCAATATTGTACGGGTATTAAAAAACAACTGGCGACCTTTGATGAATCCATTTTGTTCTTGTGAGATAATCAGAGGGAGAACTGTCTCAAGCCGAGTTGCGAGTATTTTGGACAAAATCTTAAAATCCACATTCAAGAGTGAAAGGGGTCTATAAGACTCGCAAGCAGTAGGATCTTTATCCTTCTTTAACAGGAGAGAGATTGAAGCTTGAGTCAAGGTGGGAGGTAGCAGGCCACGCCCGAATGACTCATTATAAACCTCGAGAAGAAGAGGGGCTATCTTATCTTTAAATTTTTTGAAAAATTCGGCAGAGAAACCATCCGAGCCAGGTGTTTTACCACTTTGCATATTCTTAATTGACTCTAATATTTCTTCTAATTTAATGGGAGCCTCAAGTTGGTCAGAAATCAATTTGTCTATCCTAGGAATGTCAATATTCTGAAGAAAGGCGAGTAGCTCGTTTGAGTCTGCTTGTAGTTCAGATTTATACAGATCGCAGTAGAATTTTTTAAAGGTGTCACTAATGGAGACAGGGTCTGAGACAAGGTTGCCCGATCGATCCTTGATTTGCGATATTGTGTGAGAGCTAGCCTTTCGTTTCAGTTGATGTGCCAAAAGTCTACTTGGTTTTTCCCCATGCTCATAATAAGTGGCTCGAGATCGGATTAAGAGACGCTCCGCATCAGATGTTGTTAAAAGATCAAGTTCCATTTGAAGATCCTGTCGCTGTTTCAGCAAATCGTGTGACGGATTAACGGCATTTTGCCTGTCAATATTCTGAATTTTTGTTGATATTTCTGATATCTTAGTGCGTAGATTTTTATTGACATTAGCTGAAAAAGAAATAATCTGACCACGAATATAGGCTTTTAATGTTTCCCATAATAGTGAGGGAGAAATTGTATCGCTCTTATTGAACATTAGGAAATCGTCAATTGCTGATAAGATGAATTTATTAAATGGCTCATCTGATAACAGGAGACTATTAAATCTCCAACGAGGACTAGAACGGGGTTTATTTATAAAGTTTATATCAATGCTTAGAGGAGAATGGTCTGAGATAACAATCGGATAGTATTCAGAAGAAGTGACTCTCTGCATTAAAGAGCTGTCAACAAAAAAATAATCTATACGGGAATAGGATTGGTGCACCTGCGAGTAAAAAGAATAGGTCCTTGTTAGTGGATTCTGTGCCCTCCATGGATCTACATATCCATTTTGGGACATAAAATCCAAAATAGATTTAGACATATTAGACTGTGTGCAGGGCCGAGACGAAGAGCGATCTAATGATGTGTTCATAACACAATTCAGGTCCCCAGCTAAAATTAACAGATGAGTGTCAAGATATGGAAGTGTGCTTACTAAATTGTTTATAAAGTCTGGGTTATCAAAGTTTGGTGCATAAATGTTCACTAATAAAACGGGAGTATGGAACAGAGAGCCCGCGATTATAAGAAATCTGCCATTTGTATCCTTCATTATTTTTGATGCTGTAAAATGAATATTCTTATTAAATAGTATGGCAACTCCTCTGGCTTTTGAGTTGAAGCTCGAGTGGTAAATCTCCCCAATCCATGGATATTTAAGCCTGACCTGATTTGAATTTTGCAAATGTGTTTCCTGTAGGAATATTACGTCTGGATTCAGGCGTTTCATATGAGAATATATTTTAGACCGTTTCACCGGATTATTAAGACCTTTAACATTCCAGCTTAGGAATCTGACAGCAGATGATGTTGAGGAAGCTTTCAAATCAACAGCCATGTGACCTGTTGTTCATAATAAGGGTTGTAAAATATTGCCATCCTTCCCAATCCCCGCCCCCACCCCAGGAGAAAAAAAAAAAAAAAGAACCCCCCCCCCCACTTGCACTTGGCCCTTCCCCAGATGAAGGGACTGTGCAGACTCCAACAGGAGTCACTAGAAAACTTGTCCTTACGGTCAAATGGCACCACATCACAACCTGTACCAGGTGACTCCCACAGAACTAGCTAAATGAAAAGAAAATTTAAAATATGTAATAGGCACTAATCTGGAAGAGCAAGAACTCTTTAAAAAACAAAAAAAAAACTAAAAAAGCAGTGATTGATAATAATAATAACTAATAGTAATAACATTCCCCAAATGCGAACCAAAGCCCACCATATAATCCAAAACATTAAATCCCTAAATGTAAATAAAACACACTGATTATAATTCTAAACATTAAAACCGTGAATGCAAACAATACACAGTAATTATAATTATAAACATTAAATCCGTGGATGCAAACAAAACACACTAATTATATTTCTAAGCATGAATAATAATAATAACTAATAATACTAACGTTCCCTGACTATGAAAAAAAAGGAGAAAAAAAAAAGCTGGCTAATTATATTTCTAAACATTAAATCTGTGAATGTAAACAAAGCACTCTATGTTTTTAAACACGAATGATAATAATATTAATAATAACGAATAATTTTAACGTTCACTGAGTATGAAAGAAAAAGCACACTACAGTAATTACATTTCTACCCATTAAATCCGTGAATGTGAACAGAGCACTCTGATTTTTAAACATGAATTATAATAATAACTAATAATACTAACGTTCCCTGGGTATGAAAGAAAAAGCACACTGATTATTATTTCTACCCATTAAATCCGTGAGTGTAAACAGAGCACTCTGATTATATTTTTAAAACATGAATAATAATAATAACTAATAATACTGACGTTCCCTGAGTATGAGAAAAAAAAACACACTGATTATTATTTCTACCCATTAAATCCGTGAGTGTAAGCAGAGCACTCTGATTATATTTTTAAACATGAATAATAATAATAATAATAATAATAATAATAACTAATAATAATAACGTTCCCTGAGTATGAAAGAAAAGGCACACTGATTATTATTTCTACCCATTAAATCCGTGAGTGTAAACAGAGCACTCTGATTATATTTTTAAACATGAATAATAATAATAATAATAATAATGACTAATAATACTGACATTCCCTGAGTGTAAAACAAAGTACACTAATTATATTTCTCATTTTGCAATCGACTCGATGTACACACTCGCCTCTTCAGGGGACGTGAACACTCGTGTGGTTCCCTCATGCGTGATCTTCAGCCGGGCCGGGTGGAGCAGGCCGAACCGAACCCCCTGGACGCCGCGAAGCTTGCGGCGACACTCAGTGAAGGCGGCCCGCGCGCGAGCCGTTCTGGCAGTGTAGTCGGGGAACACAAAGATATTTGTACCGTTCACTTTGACCTGCTGCTGCTCCTTCGCCTTCGCCAGGATTTTCACACAGTCCGTGTGGTAGTGTAGCTTAGCCACAATTGGACGGGGCCGCTCGCCTGCCTTCGGTTTGGGGACTGGGATGCGGTGAGCGTGATCCAGCAGCGGCTCCTCCTCGAAGCCGAAGGCCTCCTTTAGCATCCGGGAGACCGAAGCCGTTGTAGCCGATGAAGGGTCATCCTCCGGGACACCGATAATCCGGATGTTCTGACGTCGGGACCGGGATTCCAAATCGTCACATTTATCCTCCAGCTGTGCCACCGTCTTCGTGAGGCTCTCGACTTTTTTCTGGAGGCTAACGATGTCATCTGTGCAGGTGGAGACTGACTTCTCCACCTCTGCTACCGTTAGCTTTAGCCCCGTGAAGTTCTCCTGCACTGTAGCTAGCCCCGATGATAGCTCCTTTTTGAGGGCTAACAGCTCGGCGTTGATCGACAAGAGACTTTCACCCAGAGCGGCTTGGAATTCTGCTTTAATTATAGCAGTAAAGTCCTCTCGGAGAGCCACCAGCAGCTCCTGTTTGAGGCTGCCGACGTCACAAACTGCAGCGGTAGCTGCTGCATCAGATGAAGGAGGTGACCCAGGATAGCTCGAGGTTCCGCCACGAGGAGCAGGCCACAGGTGAGCTTCGATCGAACTTACTCCTTTAGCTCCTTTAGCAGACTTTGGTTTCATTTTGGCGATCGAACAGGAGATATGCGTAGAATGTGTAAGTTGTCTATTGTTTGCGGTCAAAATCGGAAGAAAGTGCCAGGCATTAGTTGGAAAACAGGCCAGTTCCGCAGGAGCGCACCTAAACACAGCTTATCCCACCGCCATTCAGTCGGAAGTCGTCCTTTCTTGACTTTATTAAACATAAATACTTTTGATAAAAAATAAGGTATTTCTTGATTTCAATATCATAAATGAAGGTTGAATGAATAAAGAAATACTTGCTTTATATAAAAAATAGTGTCTTTACTTCACTAAACAAATAATATGTTTACAAAAAAGACTTATAAAATGATTATTTTGAAAATGTTTCAAGTGAACAATACGTTTGTATAGGCCAACTCTTTCAGGGATGAAGATGTTCACATCCTTGATAGAGAGGAACGATGGTTTGAGAGAGGAGTAAAGGAGGTCATCTTTGTGAAAAGAAACCGTCCATCATTAAACAGAGGTGGAGGCCTCCGGGTTCAACTGTCCCCCTCTTACAATGCTGTTGTTGCTAGTATCACTCAGCCCTCTGTGAATAGCAAACAACCATCAGGGTGCTAATGATCCATTGTTAGGCTGATGGTCCTCCTTGCTCATGTGAGCAGCTGGTTTCAGCTGTCATCAACAAACTGGTTGATCCACTGTGAGTCAAGTCAAGTCTATTTTATTTATATAGCACAGTTAAAACAGATAAACTGTTATCAAGGTGCTTCACACACACAACACAAAAGAGGTTTAAAAATGTACAGAACAGTATCACACACCAATGGTAAAAATTATGATATTAACAGCGGTAAAAGTATAATAAAAATGTATAAGAACAATATTAAAATGAAAACACAGTAAAAAAAATATATATACACTACGTCAGCTCACACAGTTTGAAATAATAGAGAAAAGATGATTTTTTTAGCAGGGATTTGAACATGTGAAGGGAGGAGGCCTGTCTAATGTTGGGGGGCAGGTTGTTCCACAGTTTCCACAGTGAGAGGGTGATATTTACAAGACTGAGCTGAATACAGCACCTCAGACTGAGGAAGTCTTTCTGATGAAAGATGAAACGTTTCTACAATTGTTTTGTTTTGTTTTTTGAATGTCCAGAGGCCCAGACATAGTTTTTTTTTTAGATTTTTACCTGGATTATTGAGCATGCATCAGGGTCATCAGCACAGACTCCTTAGCTCCTTAGCTGCATGTGGATTTCCTTGAAGAGGAAGAACAGCTGCTAACTTCTGGAAATAACACACAAAGAGGTAAAAAAAGTTAATAAGATTATAATTTTAAATTAAAAAGATAATAGTACAGTAATAGTAAAAGAACAATACCTCTTTTTGAGCAGTTGAGGTGGTTGAATCTCTCATCATCTCTCATCATCAGGGCTCCAGGACATGCTGACACTATCAGTCTGAGTTTTTTCATAAAGTGCTGAAGTGTTGACGTGATGGAAGACGTCTTAGCAGCGTTCAGTAAAGCCTGCACATCAACAACATTTCAGACATGATTCAGAGATCATTAAAAACTCCTACAATTTGTGTTATTGATCTGGAATGATTTGAATTACCTGATAAAAGTTGCAGCTGCTGATCGGTGTTTACAAGCTGTTTTCTTCGTTCACGTTCGGATGATGTGGTTAGTCCGTTCAAGTGACGTGTTGCTGTTGCAGATCCGTCTTGTGAAGCAGCGTCCATGCACAGCTTTTGAATTTGCGCTGGTCTTTTAACAACAAAACAGGAGACCGCAACAACATGCTAATAATGCTAACGCGTGCTGCAAGATGCCGGTGCTGAAACTCAGGTCGCATAGAGCAGACGTCACGTCACTCCTTGAGTCCTGTCTATCACTCGTCCTCCTCTCAGCTGCAGGTAGGAGGAGGAACTTTTCCTCAGCTCCGTGTGAGCACCTCAGTCCAGTTTTTGTCAGGCACGCTGGTGTCAGGTTTCACAGCCGCAGCAGCAGGTATAATGCGAGTAAAGGGGAGGGGCTGGTCGGAAGAGTGCTGAGAGATTTCATTGGATTAGCTCGATGTCGTTCAAGAAAATCAACCAATCGGCCGTCGCGATTGACAAAAAAAATAGCTATAATTTATTTTTTTGGTTCATGAGTGACAGGACCGCCCGGGCGGCCCATAAATCACATAAATCACAGACGGCCCACCGTGCATTTGCCCGGTGTGCCCGATGGCCAGTCCAGCACTGCACAGGAGCTTTTTTTCGGACACGTCAAAGTCAACTTTATTGTCAAAACTGCAATATGTACAGGACATACACAGGATTGAAATTGCATTTCTCTCTGTCCCTCGGTGCAACAGTAACCATTTAAACACTAAACAATTAATAAACAAGCATAAAATGAAATAATAAAAGATTAGTACTGTCCTGAGTTTTTTGCATAGTAGTTTTTCATAGTAGTATAAAAGTATAAAAAGTTTCACTAACACCAAAAACACCAACATTTAATAAACATAATCATAAAATGAAATAGAGTGTAATATTGTCCTGAGTTTTTTTGCATAGTAGTTTTTCATAGTAGTATAAAAGTATAAAAAGTTTCACCAACACCAAAAACACCAACATTTAATAAACATAATCATAAAATGAAATAGAGTGAATACTGTCCTGAAGTAAAAAGTATAAAAAGTATTGTAGGAGGCGGTGAAGAGACGACACAGGAGACGGGATACATATCTTCACTTTAATCGACTCCTACTCAACTGGCGGGAAACACCCAACACCGCCTTATATATCCAATACAACATCCGGTCCTCTGGACCTTTCACAATAAAACATCCTGTAACGCCTTCGGTCCACTGGGTGTGAGTAGAGCCCCCTAGTGTTCCACCACACACGCCCCCCCAGAACACCCAGTAAGGTCCATCACTAGTCCAGCATTTTAGGTTTGATCAAACGACCAGAACGGCTGAACCTGGGCCCTGCAGAACCAGTCTGATGAAGCGGAGGGCTACGAGGAGGGCCTGCAGAAGATTCGGGCTCCAATGGACGTTGAGAGTCTCTGGAAGAAGGACCGCAGTCCGTTAGCAATGTGGATGGAGGTCTGCCCCTGCGAGGAGCCTGGGCCGTAACAACCTGATCATCTGACATAACATGAGCTGGTTTAAGCCTATCGATACAGACAGTCTCAGTACGACCCCCTAAATCTAAAAGGAAATGTTTCGGACCTGGTTGAAGAACCCGAAACGGTCCATCATACAAAGGCTGTAGTGGTGTCCTGTGTGCATTGTGTTTGACAAAAACAAATTTAGAGGACTCCAGACTCTTAGGGACAAACGACTGCGGTAAACAATGGTGTACCGGGCCGGGGACACGAAAAGGGGCCTCCTGAGATGAAAAATGTAGCAACGGTGGGGCGAACTGTGGTGAGGGTACCTCAGGTAAAAACTCACCGGGGACGCGCACAGGCTGACCGAAAACCAGTTCAGCCGGGGAAGAGCTCAGGTCCTCTTTGGTTGCGGTACGTAAACCCAACAAAACCCAGGGAAGACGGTCAATCCAGTTGTCACCGGTCAATGCAGCGCGCAGTGCGGCTTTCAATGACCTGTGAAACCGTTCACACAAACCATTAGCTTGGGGGTTGTAAGCGGTGGTCCTGTGAACGTTAGTCCCCAGACCCTTGGCCATGGTAGACCAAAGTTCAGAAACAAACTGCGGGCCCCTGTCCGATGTAATATCTGAAGGGGGGCCAAAACGCGCCACCCCGGTAGACAAAAATGCCCGGGCCACCACTGCAGATGTCGTGGATGTCAGAGGAACCACCTCAGGCCACCTGGAATTCCGGGCTATCATAGTCAGCAGATGAGTAAAACCTTGTGATGGAGGCAGAGGGCCTACCAGGTCTACGTGCACATGATCAAACCGCCGACCTGGGATGGAGAAGGGTTCCAAAGGTGCTTTGGTGTGTCTGTTAACCTTAGCACGCTGGCATGGGACACACGCTGCTGCCCACTCCTTAACTGCTTTACGCAGACCGGGCCAAACAAACTTTGAACTGACCAGTTTCACCGAGGCTCTAACACCTGGGTGAGAAAGGGAATGTAAGGAGTCAAAAACGCGGCGTCGCCATGAAACTGGAACCAGAGGGCGGGGCCTGCCAGTAGAAACATCACAGAGCAGGAGAGGACCTCCGTCATTCACCTGCCGTTCCTCCAACTCGAGGCCTGTGGGCCCGGACTGGAGCTCGAGTATTTCTGCGTCGCTACGTTGGTCCGCAGCCATAGCAGAAAAATCGATGCCAACGTACACGGGAGAGATCAGCACCCGGGAGAGACAGTCGGCCACCACGTTGGATTTTCCAGCCACATGCTGAATGTCTGTAGTAAATTCAGACACCGCTGCGAGGTGGCGTTGCTGGCGAGCAGACCAGGGGTCAGAAATTTTTGACATCGCAAACACCAAGGGTTTGTGGTCAACATATGCAGTGAACCGGCGGCCCTCCAGGAAAAACCTGAAATGGCGTGTGGCCAGGTAAAGCGCCAGCAACTCTCTGTCAAAAACACTGTATTTCAGCTCATTGTCCCGCAGCGTACGGCTGAAAAATGCAAGCGGCTGCCAAACCCCGGAAACCTGCTGTTCTAACACAGCCCCCACCGCAACATCAGATGCGTCGGTTGTTAAAGCTATTTGCGCCGCTGGGGATGGATGGGCCAAAAGGGCAGCAGTGGCCAGTGCAGCTTTAGCATCACCAAATGCCTGTAGGCGTTCTGGTGTCCAGTCCACGCTGTCGTTGGGCTTTTTCTTTTTCAGCGCTCCATAGAGCGGACGCAGCAGTTGTGCTGCCCTGGGGAGGAAACGGTTATAGAAGTTAACCATTCCCAAAAATTCTTGTAGCGCTTTAACAGACTGGGGCTGTGGGAAATCTGACACCGCCTGCACTTTGTTTGGTAACGGGACGGCACCACTTGCAGAAATGCGGTGGCCCAAAAAGTCAATGACTGGCAGCCCAAACTGGCATTTCGCTGTATTTACAATCAGGCCATGTGCTGCCAGGCGCTGAAAAACCTCACGGAGGTGGGACAAGTGCTGCTCAGCCGAGCTGCTAGCCACCAGGACGTCATCCAGGTACACAAATACGAAGGACAGACCCCTTAGGACTGAATCCATCAACCGCTGAAATGTTTGTGCTGCACCTTTAAGACCAAAAGGCATGCGCAAAAACTCAAACAGGCCGAAAGGCGTGATAACAGCGGTCTTAGGGACATCCTCCACATGCACAGGAACCTGGTGGTACCCCCGTACTAAATCTACTTTAGAAAAAATGGAGGTCCCAGCCAGGTGCACTGAAAAATCCTGGATGTGGGGGATGGGATAACGATCGTTCTCTGTGATGTTATTAAGGCGGCGGAAATCCCCACATGGACGCCATTTGCCGTCTGCTTTGGGCACCATGTGCAGGGGGGAGGCCCACGGGCTGTTCGAGTGCTGTACGATACCTAAACGCTCCATGTTAGCAAACTCTTCCTGTGCTATTGCTAGCTTAGTAGCATCGAGGCAGCGTGCACGTGCGAAAACCGTGGGGCCCGTTGTGGGGATATAATGTTCGACCCCATGTTTTGTGTGTGTGTTGGCAAAATCAGGAACAGTCAGCGAGGGGAACTTGGACAATAAACGCTGAAACACATTACCCGAAGCTAAAAAGTTAGCATGCATTAAAGGCCCAGCTCCTCGCGTCTCACAAGGCAGTGACGAAAAAGACACAGCGTCGATCAAACGTCTGTTAGCAACATCAACAAGGAGCCCGTGAGCACAAAGAAAATCAGCCCCTAAAATAGGAACTGAGCTAGCAGCTACCACAAAGTTCCACTGGAAGTCCCGTTCATGGAAACAAACAGTCACCAACCTTTCACCAAACGTCTTGATGGGAGAGCCATTAGCCGCGGTTAGCATCGGCCCGTAGCCTTCTGCCAACCTGTCTGAGTCAGTCGGGGGAACGAGGCTCTTCTGCGAACCAGAGTCCACCAGGAACCGCCTCCCCGACCTCGAGTCTTCGATGAAAAGCAGCCTTTCCTTGTTGCCAACGGCCGTTGCTGTCAGCGTGCGCTGGCGTCGTCTTTTTCCCTGCGGCTTTAAGCTGCACGGCGGGATGCATCGTCGTGCTTTGGCGCCAAAGCGCTGGTGGTAGAAACAAAGGGCGGCTCCTGTCCGCCTGCGGACCGTAGCGACCCCTGCTACCACCGATGGCTCGTCCAATGCTGAGGGCGTTGCTTGAAGTTCAGGCGTTGTTGGAGATCCGGGGACCCGCCGCCTGGACCGCGAAAGTCCTCGTAGCCAGCAGAATGCGGTCGGCCTCTTCGGCCAGCGAGCGGTAATCCCTCTGCTGCAGAAACGAGGAGTTGGCCAGGGCAGTGCGCACTGGAGCCGGGAGCAGGCGGAGGAAAAGGTGGAGGAAGAGAAATTCACAGTCGGCTGATCCTCTCAAAGACAACATGCCTTCCATGAGCTCAAGAGCTGTGCCATCGCCCAAACCGGAGAGGGAAAAAAGTTTCTCCCGCGTCTGAAAGTGAGTAACGACGGAGGAGCAGTTTCTTGAGGGCGTCGTACTTTCCTTGTGTAGGAGGGTCCTGGAGCAGGCTCATTACCCGCTGGGTGGACAATGGATCGAGCCAGGTGACTACATGGTGGTACTTGGTGTCGTCTGCAGAAATCCCGCGAAGAGCCAACTGTGATTTGATTTGGGCGAACCATGACTGAGGTGCGTGCAGCCAGAAGTCCGGGATTTTAACGGCCACCGCAAAAGCGAGCGGGGCCGCCTGTGGAGGTTCCACAACCGCGGACAGCTGAAGAGAGCTGGCTGGACCTACAGATGTCGTCATATTCAATTCACGAGGGTCACCAGTGTAGGAGGCGGTGAAGAGACGACACAGGAGACGGGATACATATCTTCACTTTAATCGACTCCTACTCAACTGGCGGGAAACACCCAACACTGCCAATACAACATCCGGTCCTCTGGACCTTTCACAATAAAACATCCAGTAACGCCTTCGGTCCACTGGGTGTGAGTAGAGCCCCCTAGTGGTCCACCACAGTATCTCTATAAAATAAATGAAGGTTCTGGCATTTGACATTTGTAAAGAGCGACAAAGCAACATATGAGGTTAATGTACAAGTACACAGTATATGTATGAG
>JBBPBX010037583.1:9094-30846 GCA_038048925.1 Garcialebias charrua | reverse complement strand
AACTCCTCAGTCCTCTACATTGATAGACAATATTTTTACTAATGCATTTTTTTATTATTATTAAATTTATTCATTTTACATCAATAAAAAACAACATTTAAACATGCAGTGTACAATATAAAAGACATAAAATGAAAGAAGGCAGAGAGAAGAATTAATCTTATAGTATCTGCCCCTTTTTAACATAACATCAGGCAATGCCTATAGCGATAAGGCATTGACTGATTTTTGATTTTCTGATTTCTAAAGGTAAAGGAAGTTCTGTAAAATTTAACAAACCATGGTTTACTCCAGAACTTAAGAAATCTGCATTAAAGAAAAACAAGTTATATAAAAGATATTTACAAAACCCAAGTCCTCTAAATTTAGCAACATACAAAAATCATAGGAATAATTATAATCACCTCATTAGAAATACTAAACGAAATTACTATAGCGATCAATTTACTCAATCATCAAATAATTCAAAAACTACATGGGATATTTTAAAAGTACTACTCAATAAGAAAAATGCCTCTACCCCATCCCAGGCTACATTTCAGAATGGCACTTCAATCATAACAGATCCAACAGAAATTGCAAATAAATTTAATCATTATTTTATAAATGTGGGACCACACCTTGCAAAGAATATTGATAATGTTTCTGGTTCTCCTTCTGATTTCATAAATGAAAATTATCCCTCTTTAAATACGTTTGATCCAATAAAACCTTTAGAAGTACTTGACATCATTAAGAATCTTAAAAACTCTTCTGCTGGCCATGATGAAATTACAGCCTATGTTATCAAAAAAGTTGCACCTATAATTGTTGCTCCGTTAACATTTATTTTTTCCCTGTCACTTGAATCTGGTATTATCCCACAAGATCTAAAACTTGCCAAGGTCATCCCACTGTTTAAAGCTGATGACCCATCTGTATTTTCAAATTATCGCCCCATATCAGTTCTCCCGTGCTTTTCTAAGATACTTGAGAGATTGGTGTACTCTAGAATCTTGAGGCATCTTGATGCCAACAATATTTTGTATGAGCATCAGTATGGCTTTAGAAGGAATCATTCTACATATATGGCTCTCTTGCATCTTAGAGAAAAGATTTCAACTGCTTTTGAGAAAAATGAATATGCTCTAGGAATTTTCTTGGACTTATCAAAAGCTTTTGACACTGTGGATTATGAAATCTTGTTATCAAAAATGTCTTGTTATGGTTTTAAAAATAAGGTTCTGAAATGGGTTGAAAATTATTTACACAACAGAGAGCAAATTGTAATTTTTAATGGTAAATTGTCAAAGCGAGATGTCCTAAAATGTGGAGTTCCACAAGGATCCATTTTGGGTCCATTATTATTTCTCATATACATTAATGATCTACCAAAAGCATCTAGTGTTTTGACACCTATCTTATTTGCTGATGATACCAATCTTTTTGTTGCTGATGGTAACTTTGACTCACTTATTGATAAGGCAAATTATGGGCTCAGTCAATTTGCTCAGTGGTTTCAGTTAAATAGACTATCACTTAATGTTAAAAAATCTAATTTCATCTTATTTAAGAATAAGAATAAAAATTACAATCCAGAAAAAACTAAAATTTATATTAATAAACATTTACTTTCTAATGTTTCATCACCAAAGTTTTTAGGTGTCTATCTTGATGAGAAACTTTGTTTTAAGAATCATTGTGAATCAGTGTACTGTATAAAAAGATTTCTAAATCTTTAGGTATTATAAAAAAGGTTAAACCATATTTAAAAACAAGTACTATATTGACTTTGTACAATAGTTTAATTAATCCCCATATTTCTTACTGTAATTTAATTTGGGCTAGTACCTATCCTTCTTACTTGCAGTCAATCCATAAACTTCAAAAGTCTTTTGTAAGAATTGTCACTAACTCGCCATATTTAGCTCCATCCACACCTCTCTTTAAAAAATTAGAAATTCTTACAATCTATGATGTGAATAAGTATCAAACAGGAATCCTAATGTATAAAGTTATATGTATTCCACTTTCTTTACCTAAATATTTTCATAATTTATTTGAGTTCAATTCTTATTATCATTCATACTCTACAAGAAGGAAGTGTGATTTACATATACCCTTCTGTAGAACCACTGTTGCTAAATTTTCATTCATGTATCAGGGTGTTGTGCTGTGGAACAGTTTGAAACAATTAAGTGAATCATGTACAACATTATCTGTATTCAAAAGAAAGTTTAAAAAAACTTTATAGATTTTCTAACACATTAGTTTTTTTTATAATTTTAATATTTTTTGACAATTTAAATTTATTTAATTTCAATTACGTATTATCTTTTGCTTTATTATGTAACTGTGTGTGTTTAAAGTAAGATGTAAGTTTATGTATAAAGCTCTTATGATTTTTTTCTTTATTTTTTTAGAAGGGGGGGTGCGCTTGTAAGCCCAATTAGGGTTTTTATGACCTCTCCTGCACATTTTTTAAAAACATTTCTTTTATGTGTGTTGTTTCTTTTTGTGCAAACAATAAACAAACAAACAAACAAACCCGGGTTCGTCATGTTCGCCTTTTCCTTTTCCGCCCGGGGTCCGCCCTCATTTTGGAACCCGCCAAGACGTGGTTCTGATTGGGCCGAGCTCCCGGGCCCAGTTTGACGTCAAGTACTGCTCACATTTGATTTGTTGTTTGCAGCAGGGGCGGGACTCGTTCTAACAACAACCTCAGCGCGAGCTGAATTTCATTAAAATTTAACTACAGAAACCCCTAAAAAAATTGTTAGCTGAATTAGTGTTTCTGAGTTTAATTTTTGTTAATAACTGATTACAAATCAGCTTATGTTAGAACGTAAATAACACGAAGCGCGCACCCATATAGAGCATTTCCGCCTTTCAGCGCGAGCTGAATTTCATTAAAATATAACTAATATTCTCTAACTCTTGCCCGTAGCCAGGATTTTAAAATATAACTAATATTCTGTAACTCATGCGCATAGCCTGGATGTTACGTGGGGCGAATCCTTTATAGTAAAAGTGGACTCCTAAAATAACCAATACGAGTCTGTGGCCGAGTGGTTACAGTGTCCGCCTTCAACTACAGTAATTTTATCTTGACTCGGGGAAGCGGGTCCGCGTCCCACCTGGTTGAAAGACTCATACGTGCGTCTGCTCTTTGTGGACTTCACATCTGCCTTCAACACCATGATCCCCCAAACTCTGATAGACAAACTATCTACACTTGGACTAAGCCCCTCTATTTGTAACTGGGTACTAGACTTCTTAACAGACAGACCACAGTCCGTGAAGATCCACAACTTCTCCTCCTCCACCATAACCCTCAGCACTGGCTCTCCTCAGGGATGTGTGCTGAGCCCCCTTCTGTTCACTCTGCTCACATATGATTGTACAGCCACACTTCCAGGCTGTCATATTGTTAAGTTTGCAGATGATACAGCGGTGGTGGGATGCATCACAAACAATGATGAGTCCAGCTACAGACAGGAGGTGAAACACCTGGAGAGCTGGTGCAAAGAGAATAATCTTCACATGAATGTGAAGAAGACAAAGGAGATGATTGTGGACTTCAGAAGGAACAAACACACCCATGCCCCATTGATAATAGGCGGGTCTGCAGTGGAAGTGGTCTCCAGCTACAAATACTTGGGTGTACACATGAATGATAACCTCAGCTGGAGCAACAACACCACCAGCCTGATCAAGAAAGGTCATCAGAGACTCTACTTCCTCAGACGGCTGAGACGAGCTGGTCTGAGCAGCCCAGTTCTCACCTCCTTCTACAGGTGTGCAGTGGAGAGCATCCTGTGCTCCAGCATCAACGTGTGGCATGGAGGCTGCACAGAAGTCTGTTGGAGTCAGTCTCCCCACCATCACAGACATTTACACCTCCAGATGCAGGAAAAGAGCCACCTGCATCATGAAAGACCTCACTCATCCAGCACACTCACTCTTTGCCCCACTCCCCTCAGGACGGAGGTTGAGGAGCATCAAGTGTAGAACCACTAGACTGAGGAACAGCTTCTACCCTGAGGCTGTTAGACTCATGAATAAATAAAAATAAAATTAAAATAAACACTGCAAAATATCACATCATGCTGATGCTGATATGTTTTCTTGTTGCTGTGTTCATCTGTGTTCATCTGTGACCATCTGCTCATACAAACTCATGTTCGTGCTGCTGTTTATTCCCACTATATTAGGCTTAGTGTATTACTAGTTGATGTTTTTCTTAGTTAGTTCTCGATGTTATTACTGTTTTTCTCTTTCATTTGTTGTTGGATGTAACTGGGACCTCGTGTACATAATCTCGTTTTCATCTCATGTACCACATGCGGTGCAAATGACAATAAAGACTCTCTGACTCTGACTCTCTGACTCTGAACTTATTTTACGTTTGTCTTTTATTGGAGAAAATAAAGGAGTTTGTGTTAACCACAGGCATAACACAAACTCCTTCTTTTTATTTTCTCCAATAAAAGACAACGTAAAATAAGTTCAACCAGGTGAGACGCGAACCCGAGTCAAGATAAAATTTAGAGTAGAAAGCGGACACTGTAACCACTCGGCCACGGACCCGTATTGGTTATTTAGGAGTCCACTTTTACTAAAGGATTCGTCCCACGTAACATCCAGGCTACGCGCAGGAGTTACAGAATATTAGTTATATTTTAAAATCCTGGCTACGGGCAAGAGTTAGAGAATATTAGTTATATTTTAATGAAATTCAGCTTG
The DNA here is from genome assembly GCA_038048925.1 of Garcialebias charrua. Taxonomy (NCBI): domain Eukaryota; kingdom Metazoa; phylum Chordata; class Actinopteri; order Cyprinodontiformes; family Rivulidae; genus Garcialebias; species Garcialebias charrua. The sequence goes on along the minus strand of JBBPBX010037583.1, from coordinate 26,121 downwards.
CGCTGAAAGGCGGAAATGCTCTGTATGGGTGCGCGCTTCGTGTTATTTATGTTCTAACATAAGCTGATTTGTAATCAGTTATTAACAAAAATTAAACTCAGAAACACTAATATATATACCGTATTTTCCTGAATATAGGTTGCACTGGAATATAGGTCGCATTGTCCAATTATTGCCAAAAAATTGGAAAAATCCATATACCGGTCGCACCGGAATATAAGTCGCACCTACGTCACCGCCGACGTAACGCGTCATCCAGCGCGAGCTGAATTTCATTAAAATTGAACTACAGAAACGCCTAAAAAAATATATTTGTTAGCTGTCATTATTGTAAGAGTGTGTCTCTGTTCAACTTTTGTTAAGAAATGCCCTTTGACAGTTACAACCACATAAATAAAGCAGCTTTAAATTTACTACCGGTACACCAGTAAAGATGACAGAAACAGATATTTATTTTACGTTTTTTATTTTTTTTAAATTGTTCCCCCTACTCAAAACCTAGAAACTCGTCGTCCTCAGTATCACTCACAAACAGTTCTGCAAGAGAAGGAGGCAGGTTTCCAGCTGTTGAAGGCCCCTGTCCCTCCATCTCCTCCTCCTCCTCACCGCTGCTGTCAGAGTCCTCTGCAGCTCCAGCAGACTGTGGGAGAATGCCTGCTAGCATCCGAAAGTGATAAAAAGCCATAAATAGGTTGCACCTAAATATAGGTCGCAGGGCATGCAAAAATGATAAAAAGCTGTAGGGGTGTAACGGTACGCTAAAATCACATTTCGGTTCGGTTCAACTACAAGGAGAGCTCGGTTCGGTTTATTTTCGGGTTTTTTCGGTACAAATTTTTTTTTTTTTTTTTTTACAAAATAAAGACTTACAAAATGTTTATTTTGAAAATGTGCCAAAAATATGTTTGTATTGTATTGTAGTAATAAATAAAAGTGACCCATTTGGATGATATTTTAAATAAACAGCACTCTACAATAAATAAACTATATGAACAATAATAAAAATCTTAATAAATGCAATAACAGTCAGAACCAGAACAATAAGCAGCAACAGACTGTTTACAATCTAACTAATCAAGTTTTTGTTCAGTAGCAGCAGTGTGGCTGTATTTGTCCTCATTACTGTACTCACAACTTCTTCTTGGTGGGACAGGTGGGACTGTGGGAACAGTTCAGAGTTCAGTTCAGTCATCACTTAGCTGCAGGTGGATTTACCTCTGTCACAGACTGGAAATAAAAAACAAAAGAGATTTAAAAAAAAACAAGTTAATAAGATTATGATTTAAAAAAAAAAGATTATTTAGATAATAATAAAACAATACCTCTTGAACAATTGAATCTCTCACTCTTCATCATCATGGCAGGGCTTTAATCTGGTCCAGGGCTTGTTGTTGACAACATCAGTTAGTTTTTTCATAAAGAGCTGAACTTTTTGAAGTGTTGACGTGATGAATGTCTCATAGCGACGCTCAGTAACTTTAAACCCTGCGCATATAACAACGTTCAGACAGATTCAGAGATTTAAAAACTCATACAGCTTGTGTTATTGCTCTGGACCGCTGTGATTACCTGATGAAGGAGTTTTAATACAGCTGCTGTTCACGTTCGGATGAAGTAGTTTTAATACAGCTGCTGTTCACGTTCGGATGAAGTAGTTTTAATACAGCTGCTGTTCACGTTCGGATGAAGTAGTTTTAATACAGCTGCTGTTCACGTTCGGATGAAGTAGTTTTAATACAGCTGCTGTTCACGTTCGGATGAAGTAGTTTTAATACAGCTGCTGTTCACGTTCGGATGAAGTAGTTTTAATACAGCTGCTGTTCACGTTCGGATGAAGTAGTTTTAATACAGCTGCTGTTCACGTTCGGATGAAGTAGTTTTAATACAGCTGCTGTTCACGTTCGGATGAAGTAGTTTTAATACAGCTCTTCATTCACGTTCGGATGAAGTAGTTTTAATACAGCTCTTCATTCACGTTCGGATGACAGTTTCCAGCGCGTTCACGTGACGTGTTGCTGCTGCGTCACTCAAGCAGCTGCTGCAGAGTCTTCATGAAACAAAGTCCACACAAGCTGCGCGTGCGCTCATCTTTTGAAGAAAGCTATAACGTTCAAAAACAGGAGACCGCACGAGATGCTAACGGCTAAATGCTGCGCGTGCCACGCGAAAATAGCTCCGTGCTGAAACGCGCCCAGGAAATTTTGTTCCGCGGTGCATATATTCCCCTGTTAAGAACGTTTAATGAGTGAAAAAATAACCGAAACGGTACACAGTTGGACCGAACCGAACGTGGTGTACCGAAACGGTTCGGTAAACCCATTACAACCGTTACATGCCTAAAAAGCTGCAACCTATATTCCGGAAAATACGGTATTCAGCTAACAAATATTTTTTAGCGGCGTCTCCTCTCTTAAAACACTGTAAGCGTGCACACAAGAACTTCCCACCCACTTCAAGAGAACGCCCCACCCACTTCAAGGCGGCTGTCTGCAGAATGCGTAATGAACGGGGGCGGGCCAGGCCGGGCTCTGGGCCAACCAGGGACGTGCTGGGCTGGGGAGGGCCGTGCAATGCGAAAACGGCTACAGTCTCCAATCTCCTTCAGGTTTCCTCTTCTACACAGAATGTAGTCGACCTGTGTACTCCTTCCTCCACTCTTATAGGTCACTCTATGTTCCTCCCTCTTTTGGAAATAGGTATTGACTATAGCCATTTCCATTCTCTTGGCAAAATCCACCACCATCTGTCCTTCCTGGTTTCTTTCCTTGACACCAAACCTACCCATCACTTCCTCATCCCCTCTGTTTCCTTCACCAACATGTCCATTCAGGTCTGCTCCAATCACCACTCTTTCCTCCCTGGGAATACTCTCTATCACTTCATCCAAATCTTTCCAAAATGTATCTTTCTCCTCCCCATCACATCCAACCTGTGGAGCATAACCACTGACTATGTTTAGCATCAGACCTTCTACTTCTACCTTCAGGCACATCACCCTATCTGACACTCTCTTCACCTCTACTACATTCTTTGCCAACTCCTCCTTCAGGACCACCCCTACTCCATTTCTCTTTCTATCCACACCATGGTAAAACAGTTTGAACCCTGCTCCAATGCTGCGGGCCTTGCTGCCCTTCCACTTGGTCTCTTGGACACATAAAACATCTACCTTTCTTCTCTGCATCATGTCAGCCAGCTCTCTACCTTTGCCTGTCATTGTCCCCACATTTAGAGTTGCAACCCTCAGTCCTACATTCTTCACTTTCCTCCTCTCCCTCTGTCTCCTGACACGTTTCCCTCCTCGGGGTCTTCGACTAACAGTAGCACAATTTCCGCCGGCACCCTGTTTGTCAACAGCACCAGTGGCGGTCGTTGTTAACCCGGGCCTCGACCGATTCGGTATGGTTTCACTTTGATGAACTCGCATTATGGTTTTGGCAAAAGTGTTTTACATCGGATGCCATTCCTGACATAACCCTCACCATTTACCCGGGCTTGGGACGGCACAAGAGATTCACTGACTTGTGCTCCCTAGTGGCTAGTTTCAGCTCATGAAAACCCAAAATTCATGTCTCAAAAAATTAAGCATATCGTGAAAAGGTTCTCTAAACCAGCTATTAACCTAGGTAATCATCTGAATAAACGAATTAACTCTAAACACCTGTAAAAGATTCCTGAGGCTTTTAAAAACTCCCAGCCTGGTTCATTACTTAAAACCACAATGGGTAAGACTGCCGACCTGACTGCTGTCCAAAAGGCCATCATTGACACTTTCAAGCAAGAGGGTAAGACACAGAAATAAATTTCTGAACAAATAGGCTGTTCCCAGAGTGCTGTATCTAGGCACCTCAGTGGGAAGGGAAAAGTGTGGCAGAAAACGCTGCACAACGAGAAGAGGTGACCGGACCCTGAGGAAGATTGTGGAGAAGGACCGAATCCAGAGCCACCGTGCACAGGCGTGTGCAGGAAATGGGCTACAGGTGCCACATTCCCCAGATCAAACCACTTTTGAACCAGAAACAGCGGCAGAAGCACCTGACCTGGGCTACAGAGAAGCAGCACTGGACTGTTGCTCAGTGGTCCAAAGTAATTTTTTCGGATGAAAGCAAATTTTGCATCCATCCATTGTCTTCCGCTTATCCGGGGTCGGGTCGTGGGGGTAGCAGCCTAAGTACCATACCATACCATACCACTTTATTTATAGAGCACTTAAACAGACACAAGGCCAACCAAAGTGCTGTACAATAGAAACAAACAAGCAAAGCAGACAGGAAAGCAAAAAAACAAAATATAGATAGAAATAGCAACAGAAACTAACTAACATGGTGAACAGTGTATATTACAGAGAGGATCAAAACAAATCACATCGTGTTAAAGGCGAGAGAATAGAAGTGGGTTTTCAAGCGAGACTGTGAGTGAGGGAGCCTGCCTGACACTCAGTGGCAACTCATTCCACAGTCTTGGACCAGCAACTGAGAAGTAAGGAGTTTACTAAGTAAGGAAGCCCAGACTTCCCTCTCCCCAGCCACTTGGAGCAGCTCCTCCGGGGGAATCCCAAGGCGTTCCCAGGCCAGCCGAGAAACATAGTCCCTCCAGCGTGTCCTGGGTCTTCCTCTGGGTCTCCTCCCGGTGGGACATGCCCGGAACACCTCACCAGGGAGGCGTCCAGGAGGCATCCTAACCAGATGCCCGAGCCACCTCAACTGGCTCCTCTCGATGTGGAGAAGCAGCGGCTCTACTCCGAGTCCCTCCCGGATGACTGAGCTTCTCACCCTATCTCTAAGGGAGAGTCCAGCCACCCTGCGGAGAAAACTCATTTCAGCCGCTTGTATCCGAGATCTTGTTCTTTCGGTCACAACCCAAAGCTCATGACCATAGATGAGGGTGGGAACGTAGATCGATCGGTAAATTGAGAGCTTTGCCTTTCGACTCAGCTCTCTCTTCACCACGACAGACCGGTACAGCGCCCGCTTCACTGCGGACGCTGCACCTATCCGGCATCCTGCACTTCACTACCTAAATTTTGCATGTCATTCAGAAATCAAGGTGCCAGAGTCTGGAGGAAGACTGGGGAGAAGGAAATGCCAAAATGCCAGAAGTCCAGTGTCAAGTAAGTACCCACAGTCAGTGATGGTCTGGGGTGCCATGTCAGAGTCAGAGAGTCTTTATTGTCATTTGCACCACATGTATGAAATGAGATTATGTACACATGGTCCCAGTTACATCCAACAACAAAATGTAAGAGAAAAACAGTAATAACATCTAGGATATGAACTAAGAAAAAACATCCAACTAGAAATACACTAAGCCCTAGAGTAATAGAAAAACGTCATTACAAACAGCAGCACAAACATGAGACTTTATGAGCAGATGGTCACAGATGAACACAGCAACAAGAAAACAGTTCAGCATGATGTGATATTTCACAGTGATTATGCTTATTATTTATTTATTTATTTATAAAGCTGCTGGTGTTGGTCCACTGTGTTTTATCAAGGGCAGGGTCAATGCAGCTAGCTATCAGGAGATTTTGGAGCACTTCATTCTTCCATCTGCTGAAAAGCTTTATGGAGATGAAGATTTCATTTTTCAGCACGACCTGGCACCTGCTCACAGTGTCAAAACCACTGGTAAATGGTTTACTGACCATGGTATTACTGGCCTGCCAACTCTCCTGACCTGAACCCCATAGAGAATCTGTGGGATATTGTGAAGAGAAAGTTGAGAGACGCAAGACCCAACACTCTGGATAAGCTTAAGTCCACTATTGAAGCATCCTGGGCCTCCATAACACCTCAGCAGTGCCACAGGCTGATTGCCTCCGCCGCATTGAAGCAGTCATTTCTGCAAAAGGATTCCCGACCAAGTACTGTATTGAGTGCATAACTGAACATAATTATTTGAAGGTTGACTTTTTTTGTATTAAAAAACACTTTTCCTTAATTGGTCGGATGAAATATGCAAATTTTTTAGACAGAAATTTTGGGTTTTCATGAGCTGTATGCCAAAATCATCAGTATTAAAACTATAAAAGACCTGAAATATTTCAATTGGTGTGCAATGAATCAAAAATATATGAAAGTTTCATTTTTATCATTGCATTATGGAAAATACTGACCTTTAATCACAATATGCTAATTTTTTGAGAAGGACCTGTATATAATTATACATTATTTTAATAAGGGGAAGATATACAGTAAGAATTTTATTTTTTCTGCACCCTTTTCATTCAATGTTTTTTTCTGTTTGATGATTTTTTTCTTTTTTTTTAAATGAAGGAATAAATAATAAAAAATACTTAAAAGCTAAAATGAAAAGGACAATGTCTATATGAGAGACTACATTGAGGTTAATCTGTAAACGATGACTTTGGAGTGAGGTGGTGATTTAATGTGAGGAGACAGGCTGCAGCACCATCAGCTCATTTATTTTATTACTACGATTGAAACTTTAAGCTTTGTCTCCCTTTGTGATCCTTCAGTGCAGATTTCTGCTTTGTCAAACATACTCAAAAACAAACAAAAACAAGATAATAAAAGCATCTGAATAACTTGGCTTTGATTTGTGCCATTTGGACTGCGATAATGTAGTTATACAACTTAGCACAGATCCAAGAGTCTGGATGTTATCCGAAACTAAAACAAACAACTCTGTAATTCTACACTAATTAAAACATTTCACAAACGTCACATTGCAGTTCTGCCAGTAGAGCTACCTCTAGAGATGCACTGATCCGATATTAGCATAGGTATCGTAGAGATATCGAAATTTTGTGATTTATACATGGAGATACACCAATCTGACACTAGTATTAATATCAATATTTATCATTAAAAAAAACTGGATTGGGTATGGGTGACAACGTGATCGATCCATAAGGACAGGAGCTGATTTCTGTTTTTGTTTTTTTATATCTGCCAACCAAGTTAGTGAAGCTACTGTTTTTTCCCTCTTATTTCAGCTCCGTTATTATTTATTTTACATTATATTAAGAATTCCTGAACCATTTGAAAGGTTTGTTGAAGTTTATTTTTTCATGTTTGACCAAAGTTGTCAACCTATTGTTTTTGTCAGTTTTAGTATATTTATTATTATTTATTTTACATTGGATGTTGTACTCATAATTGCACTGATTGAACAAATTAAAGTTGCATTGTTTTTACATGTTTGACCAAGCTTGTGAAGCTACTGGTGTTTTTTTTTTCTTTCATTCATTCAACCTTTATTTATACAGCTTAATCCCAATGAGCATTGAGGACTCATTTACAAGCGAGACCTGATTTTAACAAAGAACGATGACAACAGTGGATAAGAACAACAACAATAGACAATCATAAAAGAGGCATACAGATTTTTTTTTTAAGTGTGCTGTACTGTACTGGTGCAGTTTTCAACACATTTGTAATTCAGTACATTTATGACTGCGTTAAAAAACAACAACAAAGATTTAAAGATAATTCAGCACTGTTTGTTCGGTATCGACCAATACTAAACATCAGAAATCGGTAGTAAAAAAAGAAAAGTGCATTGGCACATCCCTAACTACCTCAACATAAAAACACTGGAACTTTAAAATCAATAGCCAAATCAGCAAATGTAACATATCTGCTGATGGCATTGCTTAAAGTTACTGACACAAATCTCAAAACATGTTCATCTTCTACCTATCAATCAACACTACTAACCACTTAAATGCTTTTGAACAAGCACAAGTATTGTTGGGGATGGAAGAAACAAGACCTAAAAAGAAAAGAAAAGCACATGTTGCATGTTGTTCCAGAAAGAGCCGTTTTCCCCTTGTCCTACTGCCAGACTGCCTGATTTCTAAACGACCTCCTGCTCGAGCCATTATTCATTCGTGAAGTAACCCGAACTCAGCGGGAGACGGTCAGAGAGGGTTCCAGGCCATCGGGAAAAATGGAAATGATCTGATGAGTGAAATAATTTATCTTTCTATCTTTGCTCAGGGGAAAAGGACTCGTGTGGAGTTGCATCCAAACAGCATTTGTTACTTCTCCATGCTTGGAGATGGCAGTAGTTCAGTCAGCTGCTGGACAAACTCTGCTTTTACTTCATCGATGACTTCACTGAGAAAACTTCTCTCAAAACCACAGAACTTTGTTGTTGTTGTTTCAGGGGTCGCCTCAGTGAGCAAACTTTGCACAAACGATTCAACCGCTGTTTTACACCAGATGCTGGTGCAAGCTGGGCTTGAACCTTCGGCCTCTGGATTAAAAGACCCCAGCACTGACCACTGATCTACCATGTCCTGCCAAAACAACAGAAACTTACCTGCTTAAAAGAAAAACTAAGAAAAAAAAAAGCACTAACCAACAGACGTTAATATGAATAGTGCCCAAACTCAAAAGAGCCAAATGAAGAGCTATTTTTAATTATTATAATAACTCATTTATAATAGAAAAAATAAACAATGTGCACTGTTTTCAGAAAGTTGGTGATTGTGAAACAGCCAAAAATAAACTAACTTAAATAGTTTTTAAACATGAAATTATATTACAGTAATGTTTCCGCTTTTAAAGCCTGAAACAAAGTTGTTTTTCACTTTGACCACATGTGGCTCAGGAGTTCAGAGAGAACAGACAAAAAATACTCCATCAGTCTGAAGTCTGTCAGAGCTAAAAGGATTTGAAACTAATGTCTCCAGAGTGATTATTTTAGATACAGATATATTCTCTGCAGTAACAGAAATATTCTGCATTTACATTGTTGTTATTAAACACAAGATGTGGGTTTAATGGGTGAATTAGTCTAAAAGTACAGTACTGTATCTAAAATGACAACACAAACAGGACTTTTTGACTATAAAGCAAAATATATATATATATATGTATAAACTAAACAAAAAAAATTTGTTTTTCTAGAATAAAGTGTTTTTCTGTATAGTATAATTGTGGTAACATTAGTTTTGGTGTTACAGTTAAATATTGGAAGTTTCTGTGTCTGCTGGACTTTCAAGATCATAATTTATGCATTTATCCATTTCTATCTTCTGACAAAATGATCACAGACACAAAGCTTGCACACTGAGTCTTTTGTATTTTATTAACCTATCTATTGCAAATAATGAAAAGTTCTCAAGCACTAAAGATGACTTAGTGTTCTTCTCACCTCTTAGCAGAGAAAGAAAAGTGGTAAAAACTAAAACAATTCTTCCTTTCATCAACAACAAAGTCAGTTTTACTAGCAAAAAAGAGTTTTTTGTTATTGTGTGCACATCTATTTAGTGTTTTGTTGGGCGGCACTGACCCAGTTTGTTGCTGGTCATCTTGGAAACTCACAGTAAAAAGACCCCTAAGTTCAGTTTTTAAATCTGTTTTCTTCATACTGTTTTTGTCCAAAAAAATATGAGTGATGACCAAAAAATAAAAACCTTACACAACTTTAATAGACAAAAGATTTGGAGTACTTGTGTTAATGTGACTGAGTAATCTAACACTGAATTCAGTTGAAAACAAATATGGACTTGGTGTGCAAAGGTTTTTAGTGTTTTGACTGAATAAACGTCTTAAAAAGAAGAGAAAGAAATATAGAAAATGACTAAATGAAGAGTTTCTTCAAATTGGGTTAAACTTATCAGCTTACCAGAAACAAAGATTTGATAACAGCTGCATTAAGATTTAAATAAATCAAACATGTTTTCATAAAGTGGTTCGACTCAAAATGAACATATCGTATAAAAAACAGACTTCTACAGAACTTTAATAATGTTTGCCAGTAAATGAAAAACATTCTTACCCAGTATCTTCTTGCTCTGCAGAAGCAGAAACTGAGTGACGTCTGGAGCAGAGAGCTTTAGTCACTGACAGAAGCTCACTTTCAGCCAGAGTTGGAAGCAGGAGACGCAGCGTCTCTAAAAGGACATCGACAGAGACGTGGCTTTGCTTCACCAGCTGAGATGCAAACTTCAGATCCTAAGATGAAGAGCAGGCTTCAGTAAATACTCACTTTAGATCAAATGCAATGGAAGCAATGCTTCTGTGAACTGGATTGTTATACATCTGAAATAAGATCTGACCTGGTCATAGTTTGAATAAAGTCTACGGAGTTCCCTTTGGTCCTTTAAATCTTCCTTGGCTTGATTGTTGGCAGTCATTGCTTGAAACCTGAGAAATGTAATAGCTTTAGTCAAAGCACAAGAACGTCCCCCTTCACTCAGACAGGATGGCTCACCTTCCTAACATCAGTGTGAGGACCTGCTCTCTCTTGTGAAGTGCCTCGTGCAGGATGGCCTCCATCCTGCGATCAGCCTGCAGCTGAAACACGTCGTCTTCCTCACCCGTCTCCTCTACTTCAGAGCAGTCTTGGTGGATTTGACTCGATGCCACACCAGGCTGAGACGTCAGCACACCATCCAACTCTTTCTTCTCCATCTGAAGATGCTGCTCTGCTTCCACTAGGCCCTTCGCCAGAAATAAAAACAAAGTACTTATCAATGCTAGCAACTTATTGAACTTAGTGAGGACGATCATGTCACAGAATAAAGTAAAATACGGGGTGTCATAAAATGTAACAAGACAGGAGTTATTATAAAATGAAGCTCACCAAGAAGTGTTTGTGTATACTCTGAGCCATTTTTTGCCTTTCTAGGTTTTTCCTGTCCCTGAGCTGTTGAATTAACAGGCTTTGTAGGTTCACCATGACTCTGGAAGTCTCCAAAACTTTCACCCATCGCTCAGCTTTTTGGTAGCTGATTGTAGTCATCTGCATGGCCAGGCTGTCTGCCTGAGAGTGCAGATAATCTTCTCTCTCCCTCTGCATCTCCTCCAACACCTGACAACATTAGATAATATTTATTTCAACTATTTAATACAAACTACTAAACATGCTCTTCATATTTTTTAACAACACACATGAACACAAAAGTACAAATTGCTTTTAGGTGACATGCTTTTGAAGGCGTGTGGTTAACTTGTTTGATTAAATAAAAATACAACACTAACATATAAAAGAAAACAGCTCCACCTTATCCATAACAGCACTCTCCATCTCCTTCTCCTTCTCAAACAGATGAATCCTGTCCTGCAGCCTCTTCTGGAAAAACACACCAGATGTGTCTGTTTTCTTTCTGGCCTCAGTGGTTTTTCCCTTGGACTGCATACTTGCCTGAAATAAACAAAAACAAAGCACAAGAATGGTTGTAAAATGAGTCTGTGTGCACGGTTAGAATGTGATTATTACTGGATAATAAAGCAGCGGTCCAGCAGTTGCACGTTTGAAGCCTGATAGCAGTATGGAGGCAACACTTTTCTACTTCTCTTCAATTTAAGACAACATAAAAACAGCTTTTGTGTCTTCTCCAGACTTCTAATCCACATAAGATTTATTTGCATGACTGAAAAACAAGCCTCTTATTGAAATTTAGAGCAAAAGTGCAAACACATAACATAAACAGTTCTTATGAAAAGAAAAAAGTTTTATAAGTAAACCACAATTAAAGCATGTCAACTGCATGAAGCTAATACTCAAGAATAAAATAATATAAATCAAATAGCGGAATGTAAAAATAATGCTTGAGTTACAACAGCTAATGCTTGCTGCCTTCTACTTCTGCAATCTTCAACAATTAAAGAAAGAGACTCCTCCAGGAGGCGTTGGGGTGAACATAAGTGTGTATTCCACACAAAGTCTTATAGCTCTAAAAGATTGTTATTAATAGTACAATGGTGTAACATTATAAATAATGATGATGTTTATAAAATGATTGATTTGAATGATTGATTAAAATGAATGATTTATTAATGATAATAAAAAAATGATGTTGATTTTTAACAACCACAGTCACTAGAGCAGGTAAGTAAGATTTTAGGAGTCTATAAATGGCTTTCTGTAATGTGTGTTAACATTTAGTCACCATCTGATCTTCACGTTCCTTTCTCCATGCTGCCAAGGCAACACAGAGCTTTGTTCTGGAGATGGCATGAGGCAGAACGAGACAGCGGTCTATCACAGACAGACACTTCTGAAACTCCAGTTTCATCCTCAGCCTGTCGTCTTCAGACAGAGCCAATTGGGACAAACACAAACACCTAAAACAGACAGGAAACAGCAAGAAAAGAAAAAAAAAACACATTCCAGTGTCAAAACTTTACACGGCTGCAATGTTTGTTTGGAAAAATCAACCGTGGAACTAAAGTTCCTAAGCATGTTTCAGCACGGCACTATTATCTTGCAGCACACGCAGCATTAGCATTCTAGTATCTTGTTGCGTCTCCTGTTTGGGAACATTATGGCTTTGTTAAAAGACGTGAACAAATCCAAAGCTGTGTGTGGACGTTGTTTCACAGAGATTGGATCTGCAGCAGCAACACGTCTAACTTGTTAACACACTTGAAACGACATCATCCGAACGTGAATGTCTCTTCTACAGGTGGTGCAAAGACTGATAACAGCAGCATTTAAGCAACGTTTGTCAGGTAATTCAGAGCAGTCCAAAGCAATAACAAATGAGCTGTAGGAGTTTTTAAAGCTCTGGATCTACATCTGTTGTTGATGCGCTGGTTTTAAAGTGCTTGAGCCTCGCTACGACATCCATCACGTCAACACTTCAACCAAAAAGTTGTAACAGCACTTTAAGCTAAAACTGATCGTCAACAAGCCCTGGAGCAGATTAAAGCCCTGCCCTGATGATGACGGAGCGATTCAACCACCTCATAACAACCGTTCAAGAAGAGGTACTGTTCTTTTATTATTATTATCTAATTAACACATTTTTAATTTAAAACTATAATCTTATTAACTCATTTTTTAACATCTTTGTGTTTTATTTCCAGTCTGAGACAGAGGTAGCAGCTGAGTCTTCTTCCTCTTCAGGGAGATCCACCAGAGATCACCTGCAGCTAAGAAGACTGTGATGACTGAACTCTGAACTTTTCCAGGGACAGGTGGGAGCAGGTCCAAGAAGAGGTTGTGAGTAATGAGGTCAAATATAGCCACACTGCAAAATTAGCAAAGCTCTACCTCTTTATTCCTGCTACATGTTGTTGAGATGATTTTCTCCACCTCTGGAGATAATCACTGCAACTAGATCTGTGTTTTTGGCAGAAAATGTGGACAAATTGGTCTTTTTGGACAAAAACTTGATTAGTTAGATTGTAAACAGTCTGTTGCTGCTTATTGTTCTGGTTCTGACTGTTATTGTATTTATTAAGATTTTTATTATTGTTATTATAGTTTATTTATTGTAAAGAGTGCTGTTTATTTAAAATATCATCCAAATGGGTCGCTTTTATTTATTTTAATACGAACGTATTGTTTACTTGGCATATTTTCAAAATAAACGTTTTGTAAGTCTTTATTTTGTCTTCTTTTTTTTGTACCAAAAATGAACCGAACTGAGCCCTCCTTGAAATTGAACCGAACAGAAATGTGATTTTAGCGTACCGTTGGCACTTCTGTAATGAGGAAAACTCTTTGCATCCATCCATCCTTCCTGTTGCATCACTGACCTGAAAAAATCTCTCCAGCGCATCCTGAGCTCCTTCTGCTCCTGCAGCTCTTTCTCCATGGCATCCTGCAGAGCCTCCCTGGTGGAGCTGAGGGTGTGTAAGGCTGCCTTGCCATCCTGGTGAAGCCTTTCCTGCCCTTGCAGAAAGGTGCTTGCCCCTTGTCCTGTGCTCTTTCCTGGGCCTGACTTTGTTTCCACCTGCAGCATCGAGTGTTTTCCCCCTGGTGGCAAGAGTGCCAGGACAGCCTGAGCAGCAGATGGTTGGATGGCTTTAATGTCAGCTAGAGCACCCTGGATCACTCGCATTGTCACCTAAAGAAAAAAATAAGGGACTTAATTAATGTTTTTTAAAAACAGTAGAGCTTAGTTTTATACTTGGCTTCAATGTCTATTTGATAACATTGTGATGTAAACAGTCAAAGCAGCACCTTGCGGATGTCTGCAGCAGCTTCCTCATCCAGGTTGTTGATCAGCTCTGCAAGCTCCAAACTTTGAGCTGTCAATAAATTCTGCCAACACTTTAGGTGTTGAGATAGCTCAATTTTTTTCTCCAGATTTTTGGACATGTTTGACAAATCCCTCTCTCTTTGTTTGTGGACTCTCACCTGGAGGAGTGACAAAGGAATTACTAACAATGCTAATGCACAACTAGACTGTTTCAATCCTGCTACAGATCACCACCATGTCAGAGATGAGCTCCCTCCTCTTCTTAATCAGTCCGCAGTGCATCGCTCTCTTCTCTTGGTCCAGCGTCTCATCCAGTCTTTGTCTCACCAGGACAAGCTCTTTCTGGGCCTTTTCTTTCAGCTGGTCAATCTGCTCTGCAGGTATGAGACTCCCTCTGGTGGAGAAAACACCAAAATGAAAACATCTCCAGCATACCGGTAAGTCTATTCAATTCAATTCAATTCAATTGAGTTTATTTATAGCACTAAATCACAACAAAGTTGTCTCAGGCACTTTACAGGAACATTCACATACATAGAAAAGCCAATTAGTAAAGTTTTCTAAGGAATCCAGCAGACAAGTTGACTCTTCCCTTTGTTGCAGTCTCCCATACTGAGAAAGCACAATGGCAACAGTACATTATTTTTAAACAGCTAACGATATACTAGCCTGGCCCTCGCCTTCCTGCACAGCTCCGCTCAATTCTCATTTCCCTTCACTGCACAGTCTGGGACTTGTCCCATAGACAAGGATATCTCCGGTAGATTTTTGACCGGACCAATCAGAGAGCAGAAGGCGGAGTTTTGAACGACGTCGACTGACGTCGTCATTCAAAATGGCTGCCGCCACGAAGGAATTTTCAATAAAACAAGGTAAAAAACTATTATTTCTCTGCTGATAAAAAATATATTTCTTAGCTGACGTTATATCAGAAGTGTTCCTGAGCAATCAGAGAGCAGAAGGCGGAGTTTTGAACGATGTCGACTGACGTCGTCATTCAAAATGGCTGCCGCCACGAAGGAATTTTCATCAAAACAAGGTAAAAAACTATTATTTCTCTGCTGATAAAAAATATATTTCTTAGCTGACGTTATATCAGAAGTGTTCCTGAGCTTAACAGTTCCTAAATCAATTCACGAAATGGTCAAATCTGCTGGATTTAAATAGTTTCGGTTTGACATTTTCCAAACAGCCTCGGGTGCGCTACGAAAATAAATGATAAAAAATCGAATTTTATCTCAAATGTTTTATCTAGGCCAACAGTCAGTAAATTAGAGCCATATAATTACACACTGGTGGCAGAAAAAATATCCACCGAGTGGTTTCTGAGCAATTTATCTGATAGCCTGGACCTCGCCAGGCTAAACTAACAAAACTCTGCCTTCTGTTCTCTGATTGGTCCATTCAAAAATCTCCAGGAGAAATCGTTGTCTATGGGAGAGATGCCAGACCCTAGTCCAAAGCGAAGTGAAGGACAAGGGTCTGGTGTCAACCAGGCTAACGATATACTAGTATTTCAGTTTATTTTTATCAACCTGCAACATACCAAAAGTTGTATGAAATTATTTTCTTTCTCCCTACAAAATATCATATTGCAATATAAGTGTAGATAAGAGGGGCCAAGATGGTGTAGTGGCTAGGGAATCAGACTTGGGATCCGAAGGACCCAGGTTTGAACCCCGGACACGGCACACCTTGGGGTGTCTATAGCCGTTTTCGCATTTGCCGGCCCTCCCCGGTCCCGCTCGTCTCTGGTTGGCCCAGAGCCAGCTCTGGCCCGCCCTCGTTGATTGCGCACTGTCCGGAGAGCAAGCCTTGAAGTGGGTGGGGTATTCACTTGACGTGGGTGGGCAGTTCTTACCGAAAAGCTCAGAATGCGAATTTTTGGAAAAAACGAAATAAATACTGAGTTTTCATGTGTTTTTTCACTACAGTTAGCAAGTTAAGCATATAAACACACGTTTCCGATCATTTTTATGCACTCGAAAGTAGTTTTTAGATGAAAATAGAGTGTTTTTAGGTGCGCTGGCGAAATTTACTAGCGGACTTCCGGTTTGCGAATTTGTGGAAAAAACGAAATAAATACTGAGTTTTCATGTGTTTTTTCACTACAGTTAGCAAGTTAAGCATATAAACACACGTTTCCGATCATTTTTATGCACTCGAAAGTAGTTTTTAGATGAAAATAGAGTGTTTTTAGGTGCGCTGGCGAAATTTACTAGCGGACTTCCGGTTTGCGAATTTGTGGAAAAAACGAAATAAATACTGAGTTTTCATGTGTTTTTTCACTACAGTTAGCAAGTTAAGCATATAAACACACGTTTCCGATCATTTTTATGCACTCGAAAGTAGTTTTTAGATGAAAATAGTGTGTTTTTAGGTGCCCTGGCGAAATTTACGAGCGGACTTCCGGGTTGCGAATTTGTGGAAAAAACGAAATAAATACTGAGTTTTCATGTGTTTTTTCACTACAGTTAGCAAGTTAAGCATATAAACACACGTTTCCGATCATTTTTATGCACTCGAAAGTAGTTTTTAGATGAAAATAGTGTGTTTTTAGGTGCCCTGGCGAAATTTACGAGCGGACTTCCGGGTTGCGAATTTGTGGAAAAAACGAAATAAATACTGAGTTTTCATGTGTTTTTTCACTACAGTTAGCAAGTTAAGCATATAAACACACGTTTCCGATCATTTTTATGCACTCGAAAGTAGTTTTTAGATGAAAATAGAGTGTTTTTAGGTGCGCTGGCGAAATCGCAGTTGATGACTCAACACGCAGCTAGTCACGCCCTCTGGTCTCGCCCCTCAGTGTTGCCAGGTGAGAAATGTAGGATTATCGTACTAGAGCCCTAAAATTATCGTATTTTGAGGGAAATTATCGTACACCCGTCAAAACCAAAATAACAAGTATGCTCTATAGTCACTCTGTTGTTGAATTGCGTCTTGCGTTGTGGCGTCAGTACGGTGGGAACCATAGACAATAATACGTATTAATGTCTGGTGGCAACTAAAGAGCCCGCCCCCCCGCGCTTGTTTTGTTTCATGGCGGTTTTAATTTAATAACTCAACTAAATTCTGTCTATTAAGTTTGTATTTTCAAGGAAATAATAACTTG
>JBBPBX010037582.1:3518-30846 GCA_038048925.1 Garcialebias charrua | reverse complement strand
TTACTAACAATCTGTTGAATTTTGGTGGTGTTTTTGCAAACTGCAGGGTAACCTCTGTGGATTAAGGAATGTAACCACCTGTTCAAAGTGCAAGTTGCTGCCATGCTGCGCTGCACAGTGAGAGCGCGTAAATGTTTTGTCTCGCGAGGGAGAATAAATAAGCCTTTACAGCTGTCAAGTTGACGTGAAAAATGGCCGTTTATCAGCTTCTGCGTAACAGATCTTGCAGTGTTCCCTGGCTGTGCCTGGTTGTGTAAGAGAAACAGAGTTAGCGGGTGAACAAAACAAGCGACGCTTCCGTGTTTTGCTTTCAGCACTCACTTCTGTCAAACTGATAGAAGGGAGGGGCGGAACTGCAGGTACATGAATTTTTAGTTAAGTGTATGGGAACAGAAAATAAGCCTTGTGTCATTTGGACAATATCTTATTGTTAAACATCTTACCACTCTGATTTCTGACAGCTGTCAGCATTCACCTCTTCTGACAGGCGGGGAGGCGGGGCCGGGGGATGCATGCTGTTTTCGCTAAGCTCTGTTGCACGGGCTGCTGTTTGTGTAACATTACACCAAAACAGTTTCCCTTTTTTGCTCACCTTTGAAAAGTTGTCTCAGGCCAACTTTCTCATTAGTTGTGAAGTAAACATAAGGAGGTCCTATATTGTGTCTTTAAACACATATAGTGCCACCCAGATGTAACTAAAGGATTTTAACAGGGGTCAGTATTAAGCTGACCTCTTTATCCTTAATTAATTTACTTATTCAGATTGAATAGTAATTTCACGGATTCTTTTCTTTTTCAGTTTACCCAATATTTCTGTGATCTTTATGATGGATAAATAAACAAAGCCATTAAGTGACAAGAACACGTTAACTTAGCTTGATATGTCAAAGAGAAACTATCATTTATTTAAAATAAATCAACTAAATTAACACCATTACACTTGATTGACAGGATTTCACTTTCTTGTAATTTAAAACGTCAGCACACTTAAATTCAACACAACAGACTTCAATACTGGATGTTAAACATATTTTAGTCTGTGGGCTCTTTAACTTAAAATAGTTTCCAGCTTAGAATTGAGGGAAAAGGATAGGAGGAAAGATGGAGAGATGAAATTATCGTGAGCATGTTACCAAAGTGACACTTCTCATCAGATTTCTGCTAAAATCCAGGTACGTTTTGTAAACAGCTCTTTACCTTTCGACGATGAGTCTGATAAAGAGATGACACCAGCCTGTAAGATGCACAGTCCTTCAGGCCCAGTTCGTCTGAACTGGTCATTCGTTTACGTTTCCAACGTCTCCTGGGTTTTGCTTGGTCATCAGAAAATATGTCAGCTCCTGGCCTCTGACTTCAAGATAACTATTCCATGAAGGACTAAACAAAGTCTTGAGCTTACGCTCGTTCGAAGTGGATTCATAACAGCATGTTATACAATCCTTAGCTGAATGACTGTCCTTGGCGGGTGACAGGCATTCATCCAGCTCTTTGGGACGTCTTCATGTCTCGAAGCTCCCAGAAACTCATGACGTTCCAACAACAGCTTAGAACTTAAAAAGGATCAAAGAGATGAGAGAGGCTTGTCTCTTTTTCATTGGTCCGTGGACCAGTCGAGCAGTTCACTTGTGTTATCGCGACCCAAGGTTACAGCCAGCAGCAGAGGGAAATTGTTTAGGAAAAGACAGCAAGCTGGAGCCCTTTTCATGAAAAACAACAGATTAACTGTCTTCTGACTTTCTAAACAAAACCGTCCGGTCTCTGTGACCCGAGACTTCACCTTTAACACAGCAGTGAACACAGTTTAACTCTTACAGAATAACACAGCTTAAAAGCACACATCATGAAAATGACAAAAGTTATTCTTTTGATCACATCAGCCTAAAATCAAAGATAGAAATAGTCTCTTTTGGTGACTATGTTCTCAGATTACAGCTAATGGAATGATTTTGTGGTAAATGTCTTGCTTTACTGAGAGGTCAGTAAAGGTCATCACTGGACAGTTCAAAAACCTTAGTTTGACCCTGGGTAGGTCCACTACATCTCCCCCCTTTTGGAAGCCATCGCCAGTCCTTGGGGATGGGGTCCAACACGAAAGGAAACCTTGAACTGTCTTTGATCTTGAAGTAATCCAGCAAGTGGAAAAGAAAAATCAAAAATTATAATCCCATAAAGTTTTTGGAAATTCCATACTGTTCGGAGGTAATCCCATTGCGAAAAGCTTTTAATCCCTTGGAAAACTGAGTCTGTTAACTCTTGGAAAACAAAGTCTGTGATCCTTTGGAAAACAAAGTCTTATAATCCACAGCGGTAATTCCACAACGATTAGTTTTGTTGATTGATCAGCAACAATTGTTTTCATAATCAGCATGTAGAGGGGATCCCTCGATTGACGCAGAGGAGGCGACCCTTGGATGGAGGTTGAAGACCAAGCGTTGGAGCTGCAGGTCCCACATCGAAGGTTGTTGGCTGGTTGGTTTCCAGTCAGTGCCACTCTGGTTCTATGTGTCATGCAATTATGTGGTTTTTAGGTGGGCTTATGATTGGGATTTTACATTAAGCCTTACCTATATGCACCTGGTATGTAAGCTATCATGGTTTAGATCAGCTACAATTACCAATTAAGGGGTGGATCAATTCTGTAAAATTAGATATAGGGATCTATACCTATAAAATTTTGGAGGGCTTCTGTAACGAAGGCCTCTAATTCCAAACTATTCCTCCATTCATTACTTAGTTTAGGTTAAACTAAAATAAAAATGAAATATAGTTTGATCTAAATGTCTGTTGTCTTTTAGACGAACGACGTAGGATTTGGTATTCCTAATAAATTTTGAAGTCTATGGCGAGACTCATCAAAATGAATAGATAATCTAGAATAGAAACGATCGAATCGGTTCAATTTAGAAATTGTGAGGTCAATGTAGTTTATGGTACCTTGAGTAGCTTTAAACTACATTGACTCTTCGACGATTGAGATTTAACAAAACGAACTGCATGTTGGCATAGTTAAATCCATATCATTCATTAACCAATGTTAATACAAAACCTTTTTGGCTGGGAGTGTTCAGAACCAAACAATATCTCAACTAATGACAACAGTAATGACTAAACAACAAGGAAACAACGTTTCACTGCTTCGACACACTCTTGTCGTCAGATTCCAAAGTGCAACACACAAGAAAAACAGGTCTCAACTTTATGACCGAGGTCAATTTAAATCTCGTGGCTTTAAACGGTTTGTAATGGATACTGAGCTATTTAAAATGAATTTTCTAAATTAGTAGAATAAAATGAATCGTTTAAATTATTTAAATGAGAATAAATGTATTGAAACTTGATTAAAGTGAATCTTGAGAATATGTTGCAGATTGTTTATGGATGTTTGTCTGTTTGTTTAATACTGTTGGTGGTTTGTTTTGTTTAATCGTACTTGCACTTTGAAATGTTTGGATTTCCTTTATGTACCTCACGGGCTGCCGTAGTTAATGAGGGCAGGAACTATAAAAGCTGTCAAAATCACAGTAACAAGAAATGACTGCAACTGTCAAGACGTGTTTTGGCTCCAATGAATAACACTTAGTGTTCCTCAGTGAAAGCAGCAAGGTATGTTTGTTTTATGTTCAATGTTTATATGTTTATTCTGTACTTTAATATTCGTTCTGTACACTAATATTTGTATATATCTGTATATATTTTAGTTTTTACGGTGATCTTGGTGATCTTGGTGATCATGCTTGGTGATCATGGTGACAGAAGCGGTGTGGTGACTGTGACCATCTACTTGAAAGAAAATAAAAAGCATCAAATCACCCGTCGAGACTGCGCATCTTAATTCAACTGCTGGGGAGCAGCTACAGTAAAAACTTGACGCTTCAGTGTGTGGCTTCCATTGACGGCGAGACCAGGATCAGCTGTGGATCAGCTGTGGATCAGCTGTGGAAATGATGCTACGTCAGAGTCAACGCCCCCATGAGAAGTTGTCTTCGCGGTGGATCCAAGAAGATTGCATCTGCAGGAACTGAACCCGACAGATGATGACCACCGGTGCGGTGAGAAAAATACTGATCAAACAACAAATAACTGGGAGATGACGTCACCAGATATTGGCGTTTATGAAACTAAATGGGTTTAAGGTATCGGTAAAATTAAACGCCAAATTGCTTAAAGGTTGATTAATTAAAAAAGAAAAAAAAAATTAAATGGTGTTTTTGTAACTGAAGTTTCCTTGAATGTAGGTTTAATTTCATTGTAAGACTTTGATCATTGTAAAAATTGAAAATGTCATTGCCATGTGAAAAGGAACTTTCTGTTGAGGAGAAGGGTTCTCGCACAAGAAAGTTAACTGAGAAAGGAGAGCAGTATAGAGATGCAGAGTCTACAAAACAGATTAAAGCATTTCTTAAATCTTATGCATCCTGGAAACAAATAGCCAGAGAAGCCAGGAAGAAATTAAAAGGTTTCTGCTCTCAGGAAAATCTAGATGAAATAAATCAGCAAATCCAAAATGGTCTTGATAAAGTTAAACAGAATTATGAGTTTCTTCAACGTAATTCTTTAAATACTCCAGAAATAGTGCAGAAACTAGATGCCTGTACTATACTAACAAATGAGATTTATGATCTTGTGTGTAAGCGTTTAGAAGCGGGTATTGTTGAAGATAAATTTAATCAAGAAGCAGAAAAGGAAAGAGTGCGAGAAGTCTTAAATAGAGATGAATATCTGTCTGTGTTTGGAGAAATCTCTACTGAAAATTCTTCATGCTCATCATCTACCAGCTCAAAGGTTTCTCAAGGTCGGGTAATGGCAGAAGCTGATCTTGCAGCCAAAAGGGTTCAAGTTAAATCCATGTTGGAGATGGAATCTCAACTAGCTAAAGTCAGTAAACTTGAATGTGAATGGAAACATCATGAGTCCCAGATTATGGCAGAAATGAAGCAAAAGGAAGCTGAAGTGCTGCAGCAGCTTGATGAGGAGAAGAGAAAATTGAAGGTAATGCAAACAAATATGGAAGTTAAAATGGCTGCAGCTCGGGTTGATGTTTATAGCAGACTTGAAGATGGTGAAAATCCTGATTCTAAGCCTGAGGTTAAATCAGGACAATATTTAAAACACCTGAGAAAGTCAGCTGCACGCTCTGCACCAATTCTACAACCTCAAATTTTCTCTGAGACTCCTGCAGTAAACTTGGCTGAAGCTTTAACAAGCTCATTGAGTTTAAGTCGCCTTCCTGTTCCTGAACCTGCCATATTCTCAGGTGACCCTCTGAAATTTGTAGACTTTAAAATATCATTTACAACTTTAATTGATTCAAAATCCATCTCTGCTGGGGAAAAAATGTTGTATCTGAAAGGTTATCTTTCTGGAGAAGCCCGAAGGGCTGTGGAAGGTTTCTTTTACAGAAGTTCTGAGGACGCATATGAAGGTGCCTGGTCAGTGCTTCAGGAGAGATATGGAAACCCATTTGTAATTCAGAAAGCGTTTAGGGATAAACTTATGTCATGGCCAAAGATTGCACCAAATGATCCATTGTCTCTCAGAGATTTTGCTGACTTTTTGAAAAGTTGTGAAGAGGCCATGCCTCAAGTTAAAGGACTCTCCATCTTAAATGATTGTGAAGAAAATCACAAGATGTTAAAGAAGTTACCAGACTGGGTTGTGCGTAAATGGAGTAGAGTCGTGGTTGAAGTACTTGATGCATGTGGAGAATATCCATCTTTTGAATGTTTTTCTGGATTTATACGAAAGGAAGCACGCATAGCATGTAATCCTATTGCTTCTCCATTTTTGTTCAAGTCTAGAACTTCAAATGATTTTTCTAGGAAAGCAAAGGCTCTTAATACCAGCACAGAGTTTAAGAAACAAGAAACAGTTCATGTTCTAAAATCCAAACTGCCTTGTTTAGTTTGTACAGACATATCACACAGTGTTGCTAAATGTCCTAAATTTGCAGTTAAATCAATGGAAGACAAAAAATCATTTATACATCAGAACCATCTTTGTTTTGGGTGCTTAAGAAAAGGTCATTTGTTGAAGGACTGTAAAACACGACATATCTGTGGAGAATGTAAACGGCATCATCCTACTTGTTTACACAGGGAGAGAGTGAGATCTCAGGATGTTGCTCAGCAGTGTTCTATTTCTCCAGCAGAAACACCTCAAGTTACTCACAGTGTCGTATCTCATGCACTCACTAGAAATATTTCTGCAACATCAAGCATTGTTCCAGTGTTTTTGTCCTCTGAGAAGGATCCTGGGAAGGAAATCCTTACTTATGCACTCCTTGATACTCAGAGTGACTCCTCCTTTGTCTTAGAAAATCTTGTGACAAACTTGATTGTTGAAACCAAACCAGTACAGCTAAAACTTAGTACTATGGTTTCTGTTGATACACCCGTTTTGAGTCAAAATGTGTATGGTTTGCAAGTTCGGAGCTTTTTCTCTGATAATTACATACGTTTGCAGCAAGCATACACGCGTGATTTTATTCCTGTTGATACATCTTGCATACCAAGTAGAAATACAGCATTACAGTGGCCTCACCTTAAACATCTGGCTGGCAAAATGCCTGCTTTACAAGATTGTGAAGTAGGTTTACTCATTGGTTTTGACTGTCCTTCTGCTTTGGCTCCTTTGGAAGTAGTTGTTGGTGGAGAAAATGAACCTTTTGCTCAGAAAACTGCTCTAGGATGGAGCATCATTGGGGCAGCTAATCCACATTTAGATCGTCAAGGGAACCAAAGATTTGTACACAGAGTGATGGTAAAAGAAATGCCAGCTCCATTGACTTCTGATGTGTTAAGAATTTTAGAGTCTGATTTCAATGAAAAAGGGTCAGAAGGAAAATGTGTTTCCCAAGATGACATTAGGTTTATTCAACTGCTGAGTGAAAATATTACACAGAAGGATGATGGCCATTTGGAGATGCCCCTTCCATTTAAAACACCCTGCCCTCCTGTGTTGCCAAATAATAAGAGGCTGGCTACTGTTCGTGCACAGCATCTGAAGAGAAGATTAAAGAGAGATGATCAGTTTTACAATCATTATAAAACATTTATGGAGTCTATCATTAGATGTGGTGATGCTGAATTAGCACCTGAGTCAGACACCGATGATTGTGTTTGGTACTTACCTCATCACGGGGTGTATCATTCAAAGAAACAAGATAAGTTAAGAGTAGTGTTTGACTGCTCAGCTAAATTTCATGGTACCTCTTTGAATGAAACTTTATTGACTGGTCCAGATTTGATTAACTCTTTAGTTGGAATCCTTTTGCGCTTTAGAAAAGAAGCTGTTGCTGTGATTTGTGATATCGAAAGGATGTTCCATCAGTTTTATGTTGCACCAAAGCATCGTTGTTATCTCAGGTTTTTATGGTGGGAGCAAGGAGATTTGGAGAGCGAACCTAAAGAGTATCAAATGAAGGTCCACCTTTTTGGAGCTGCGTCCTCTCCAGGCTGTGCTAATTTTGGTTTGAAATATTTGGCACAACAGCAGAGATCAAAGTTTCCAACTGCAGCAGCATTTGTGGAGAATAATTTTTATGTTGATGATGGGCTGATAAGTGTCCCAACAGCAAATGATGCTACCAAATTAATAACTGAAGCACAGAAACTATGCAGGGAAGGAGGTTTGAGACTTCACAAATTTAATTCCAATAGGTCTGAAGTCCTGGATTGTGTGAATCAAACTGAGAGAGCCACAAGTGTGGTTTCTGCTGATCTCAAGCCAGATTTAACACATACTGAACATACCTTAGGTATGCGATGGCATGTCACAAGTGACTGTTTGAGTTTTCACATAGATCTAAAGGACAAACCTGCTACACGTCGTGGTATATTGTCTACAATAGCCTCGCTATACGATCCACTAGGATTTCTTTCACCATTCATCATGAAAGGAAAATGCAACTCAGGATGAATGGGTTTTGGATTATCGGCTGCAGCAGGTTAGTGGCTCAGATGATTCATAAATGTGTGCAGTGTAGGAAGCTCAGACGGCCAGTGGAAGAACAACTTATGGCTGAGCTCCCAAAGGAACGCTTGGAGGCATCTGCACCATTTACTTGCTGTGGAATGGACTGTTTTGGTCCTTTCGTAGTTAAAAGAAATCGTAGGGAACAAAAGAGGTATGGGTTAGTGTTCACATGCCTCTATTCAAGAGCTGTTCACATTGAAATGCTGGATGACTTGTCAACAGATTCCTTTATTAATGGCCTGCGCTGTTTTATTAGTTTAAGAGGAGCTGTTCGGCAGATATATTGCGATCAAGGAAGAAATTTTGTAGGAGCCCAAAATGAACTAAAACAGTGTGATCCTAATTATCTGGAGTCTTTCCTAGCAGAGAACCAATGTGAATTCATTTTTAATGCCCCATCAGCAAGTCATGCTGGTGGTGTTTGGGAGCGTCAGATACGCACCATCCGAAACGTGTTAACCTTTACTCTCTCTCAAAACCTGGGGAAACTTGATGATGCTTCATTAAGAACTTTCCTTTATGAAGCCATGGCCATAATTAATAGTCGTCCTTTAACATTAAAGGGAATAAACGACCCTGGTTGTCTTGAACCCTTAACTCCTAATCATTTGCTTCAAATGAAGTCTGAGTCTGCCCTGCCTCCTGCAGGGGAATTTGTGAAAGAGGACATCTACTCCTCAAAACGCTGGCGCCGCGTACAGTTTTTGGTTGAACAGTTTTGGAGTCGCTGGAAGAGAGAATACCTCCAGAATATCTCCATTAGACAAAAGTGGCATGTAATTCGGCGCAATTTAAAAGTAAATGATGTTGTAATTGTCAAGGAGGATCTTCTCCCAAGAAATAGGTGGCAGTTGGGTCGTGTTGTGGAAACAGTGATTGGTAATGATGGCTTGGTTCGAAAGGTGAAGTTGAGAACAGGGGAACAAAGGTTAGGAAGGAACATTATTTCCAAGAGTTCAGTCATAGAGAGACCAGTGCAAAAATTGGTGGTGTTATTGGAAAGTGACGCATGAACTGAATGTACACAGACAAACATGTTTTAAACAATCTGTAAGAGTTTTAAAGGAAACTTTGAAATAATGCATGATTTTGGTGGGTAATATTCATGCATTATTGGTGGGAGTGTAATGGATACTGAGCTATTTAAAATGAATTGTCTAAATTAGTAGAATAAAAACGAATTTTCTAGATTATTTAGAAAAGAATAAATGTATTTAAATGATTAAAGTGAATCTTGAGAATGTTGCAGATTGTTTATGAATGGTTGTCTGTTTGTTTAATATTGTTGGTGGTTTGTGTTTTGTTTAATCGTACTTGCACTTTGAAATGTTTGGATTTCCTTTATGTACCTCACTGGCTGCCGTAGCTGTGGGCAGGCACTATAAAGGTTGTCAAACCACAGTACTAATGAATGACTTCAACTGTCAAGACGTGTTTTGGCTCCAATGAATAACATTTAGTGTTCCTCAGTGAAAGCAGCAAGGTATGTTTTGTTTTTGTTTATGCTGGTGAAGATTCTCAGTCGTCCAGGACATGATGAAATCAAAAAAGGCGTTCAATACAGGATCAACTGGACTTTATTTGTTGCAGAAAACGTTTCGACTTCTGTCCAGAAGTCTTTTTCAATTCTGAATGGAAGCTGTGAGAACGAGAAGTTTTATACAGGCTTACAAGTCACGCACCAACATATGAAATTGGAAACTGAGATAACACCACAAATTAACTAAAATGCCCATTCTATTTAAATTGACAAAACGACACATCCCAGCTTAAACAAAAGGGGGTTTGTAACACATACATGTAAATTGAAAGATCACACCTAACAGTAGGAGGTTCCCTTGAAGTCTCTGTTAGAAGACACAAAACTGTATGTAAATTGACAAACAACACCTCCCAAACAACAAAAGAGGCTGCTCAGAGAACTTTGTTAGTCTAATTTACAGACAAAGCATCCCTGCTCCCATCTGGTGTAAAACGTTTCGGAATCAAATCCAAAACTGAGTTATAAGTCTTAGACAGTTGAAATCTCAGACCTCCTCCTCTGTTAAGAGAAGGTTTTTCTCTCTTAACATACACAGCTTCCTTTACACC
Organism: Garcialebias charrua; assembly: GCA_038048925.1. NCBI lineage: Eukaryota > Metazoa > Chordata > Actinopteri > Cyprinodontiformes > Rivulidae > Garcialebias > Garcialebias charrua. The sequence goes on along the minus strand of JBBPBX010037582.1, from coordinate 20,781 downwards.
CCTTTCAAACCATCTGTGTTCTCGGTCCAAAATTTGAACATTCTGGTCCTCAAAGGAGTGTCCCTTGTCCGTGAGGTGGAGGTGAACGGCTGAATTTTGTCCAGAGGAGGTTGCTCTCCTATGTTGAGACATTCTTTTGTGGATAGGTTGTTTCGTTTCTCGTTCTCACAGCTTCCATTCAGAATTGAAAAAGACTTCTGGACAGAAGTCGAAACGTTTTCTGCAACAAATAAAGTCCAGTTGATCCTGTATTGAACGCCATTTTTGTTTATGTTCAATGTTTATATGTTTTCTGTACACTAATATTTGTATATATTTTAGTTTTTACGGTGATCATGCTTGGTGATCAAGGTGAGTGAAGTGGTGTGGTGACTGTGGCGATCCACATGAGAGAAAATAAAACCATAAAATCACCCGTCGAGACTGCGCATCTTAATTCAAGTGCTGGGGAGCAGCTACACGCCCTTTTAATGGCCTCAGTCACCCAGTGTGAGAGACGTTGCTTTGACAGGGCCCTGCCAGTAGCTGGGGCTGCAAAACACACAAACAGTTGGTTTGTTTTCCTCCAAGCAGCTGTTTTTAAGCACTTTGAGCCCTAACAGGGCAGAGTGCCCTTAGCTTTTTCTGTTCCTGAGTGAGGACAGGAGCAGGAGGAAATGACGAGAGTTCAAAGTCCAAACTCCTGGGATTCAGAGTCAGGACCTTTGGGACATATGCAGGGTTAGGCCTTAGGGTGACCTTTGACCCGTCCGGGGCAAACTTGGGTGCACAGACAGAGCATGGAGGTCACTCACACGTTTTGCCGAGCAAAGAGCCAGGAGCAAAGCGGTCTTATAAGATAGCAAATCTATCTTGATATCGCTTAATGGTTCAAATGGGGGCTCACAGAGAGCACTCATGACCAGTCTGAGATCCCACCCAGGGGTCAAGATCCTGCTGGGGGGTCTCTTCCTCAGTATGCCCTTCATGAACCTTATCATGAGCGGGTATGCACCGGGCGTCTTGCCCCCCCCCCCCAGCCCTCATGGCATGCTGAGATGGCTGACAGAAACACCTTAATTGTAGAAAATGAGTGGCCTTTCTCCAGCAAGTCCTGTAGAAAGGTAAGAAGCTGGACCAGGTCACAGGAATAAGAAACAATATTCCTTTCCATGCACCAAGCTTCAAAAACATACCATTTACGAGCATAGAGAGTCTGTGTTGACACGGCTCTTGCCCCTTGTATGGTATTTACCACATTGTTAGGGAGGCCTGAAGCCAACAGTTTGTTCCTTTCAGCAGCCAAGCTGTACGTTGCCACAGTCCTGGGCGTAAGCAGAGAGGCTGTTCTTGTTGGTGATGCAGCAGGTCCTTGAAGAGGAGCAGATGCCCACATTCCTGGAGTAAGCCCACCTCCAAGGGCCCTGGGCCCCTTGACCCATTGAGGGTCAATTATATTAGGGAGGGGACCTTCCTGCAAATGTGTTCCCACACCTCCCGGACCGGGAGTGCTGGGGACAAGAGCAACGCGCTGTCCCTGTTGGATAAAAGTGGGCCAGAATGTTTGCTTTTTCTACTTTTATGGAGAGACACAGCACGGAGAGTGCAAGTTTTGTATGCGAGCAAACCTCCTGATTCCAGTCCGTTCCATGGCCGGGTCTGGTTCACGAGCCTCCGGTCCCACCATTACTCTGGAGCTTGTTAAAACTCCAGGGAGCTGTGTCTCTCCTGGTGAGGGGATGCTATTTAAAAGCAGAGCTGATTCAGTGTAGCAAGCACTGTCACATGTTGCAGGTTCACTGCTTGTGCAATGCCTGCTGTCCATGCAAGATGAAAAGTTAGTTTCAGCATAAGGATGTAAAACTGCACGAAACACCTTTTTCTGCTGAGCACCTATAAGCCTGGCTGATGACATTAAGTCCAGACCTCTTCGAGCATGGGGAAGAGGAATCTGATCCAGCCCTGGTGCATTTCCTGCTTTGTAACGTTTGTTTACAAACCCTGCAACGTCATCACCGTCTCTTTTGTCAGCATGTGAGTCTGGCCCGGCCCTGTGGGCCTCTGTTGTGCCCCCCGTCACTCATTGCTGAAATCCACTGAAAAGCGCCTGGTGGCCAAAACGGCACATCGCCATGGTTACCAGGTTCTGTCGGCATGCCCTCTGGGCATGCGGGCGTGTTGCAGGCTTGTTGAATTTGTGTATTGTCGGCCCTGTGGGTTCCGACGGGGTGGGGGTTGGAAGATGTAACCCCCCTCACCTGGCCCCGTGAGAGCTGGTGTACCTGTTTGCAGACGCCTCTGGGTCTGTCTGTTGCAGACAGCCCTGAGACCACCTGCTGGGGTTTATTGTTTGAGCTAGTACCCCATGAGCCACGAGGGAAGGGGGTGACAGCCCCCACCCTTTATAGCGATCGGTATCAGATGGGAGCCATGTTGTTGATGTTGCTGTCTTTTTTTAGAGTCAAGAAATGGGGTGAAACTGTTCTTGGAGCTTTTATTTGTGTTTTGTGCAACGACATTTCTGACTTCATGTCACTCACAGCAGAACAAGCATGTTTTGTGCACACATCAAAGTCACCAGCTTTTTGTACCTTTTTACAAATAAAGTCTGGACATGTGAGGTTCAGTTCCCATACCACGTGGGTGGGCAAGCCTGTAAAGCTACGCAGAGGTCCTGTTTCATCAGGCACGCTTCTGTCTTGTGTCCCGGTTTGCCGAGGAGGTTCTCTGTTGGACCGCCAGACAAGGAACAAATCTGTTCCTATTCCAGGAATGACTGGCTTGTGGCGGACCCGGTGGGGGGTCTTTGCCGGTGCTCTCCCTCGTATGCCGTCTCTTTTGTGGCAGATTACGTGTGGTTGAGTGGTGCCGAGGTTGCACGGGCCTGTTCCCAGCGGTCTCCCTGGAAGGGGGGGCAAAAGCTCTCCTTGGCATGCCTTCCCGGAGGGTCTCAGCCTGTTTGCGCCTCTGTTCTAGCCTGGTCTGAATCCTGTCCAGAGCTTTTCCAAACAGTCCAGACGGTTCTATCGAGTGGTGCAGAAAAGGAATCTGTTGTCCCTCCGGGAGGTCTGTTAGAGTCATCCACAGATGACATTGTGCGATGACCACCTCAGCCATGCATCTGCCCTGTGCGATGGCGGCTATCCCCATCATACGGAGCACAAAGTCTGTTGACCTGCGGGCTTCCTCCAACACTTCGGTGGCAGCCTGCTTGTCTGTCGTTACCTGGAGCTCCTGAAGTTTTTCAGCCAGGTACGCCTGCATCATTGTGGACTCGTTGAGGCCCTGAGCCCTGTAGCATGTCTCGAGCTGAGCAGCCGAAGCTCGACAGGCTTTACTGGGCCGTCGGTTTTGTTCCAGAAGACCTGGGGGCCAAATGAGATGCCAGCGTGTCCTCCATTTGTGGCACGTTGGCTATTCCTGCTGCTTCCATCCCATCCACGTCGAGGAACTGTGAAAGCGGGAGCAGCATAGGAGCCCTCGGCTCAGGCCAGGTACGAGTCAGCTTTGTGAGGAAATCCGGGAAGATGGGTATCCTGTACCTCATTTTAGATTGCTGCTTTGTGTAAAAATTTCCTGCCAACCTTGTTACTTGGAACCGGGATGGCCGTAGCGTAGTGGTAATGGCAGTCGTCCCCCGATCGGAAGGTTGGCGGTTCGAATCCCGGTTCCCCACACCATGTGTCGTTGTGTCCTTGGGCAAGACACTTAACCCCGAGTTGCTCCCGGTAGGACTGGAAAGCACCTTGCATGGTAGTCTGCCGCTACCGGTGTATTAATGTGTGTAGCATTCAATGTGTGTAGCCCTTTGAGATTTTCACTAATGAAAAGTGCGTTATAAATTGAATTCATTATTATTATTATTATTATTATTATTACTTGTTGACGGGGTGGAGGTTCGGGCCACGGGATCTGCAACGCGTCCGCCGCTCTGCGGTACAAGTCGAATAGAGCTAGGATTAAAGTGTCAGTCTTCGGGAGCACCGGCGCCGGGATGTGAGAGAGGTCCCCCTCCTCCCCATTGTACTCGTTGTCGGCTTCGTCACCAGAAAATTCACCTGAGGCTGTTAGCGAGATCTCATCCCCGTTCATCATGCCTCGAGTGTCAAAGTCGGCTGTCGAGTCCCCGATGGGAGGCGACACATCTGGGCTGTCGCCCCATTTGAGTTGAGTACTGTCCTCCAAAACCATGCTCTCGAGCTCCGGCGTGGGAGTGAGAGCATCAGTGAGGTCCGGCTTTGGCCACAAAGTCCACCCGGTGCCTCCTCACCGCCTCCAGCATTTGGCTGCAGTGTGGGCAAGAGTCGGGCACATCCAACGCCATTTTCACGTGCAGCATCCCCAGGCAGACAGGACAGGCCTTGTGGGTGTCTGTCGCCGAGAGGGAAAAACCATAGCAGCTGGGGCAGGCGCGCGAGGTTGGGCTCGCCGTCCTGCTATTCTTTTTCGGAAATCTTTTCCTTTCTCTGGAGCCATGTCCGAGAGGAAACAAGCAAGTCTTTCCAAAGTTGTTTTTCGAGACGTCTCCTCCCTCACGTTGCTTTCGCTGGCTAGCCTGGTACAACTTAGCAGGGTAGCGATGTGACGTAGTTAGCGCCATCGTGCGAAGCAGTCTGGGGAGATAGAGAAGAAAAAACTTTGGGGTTAAGGAAAAATGTGCCGGACTAGCTTTTGCCAGCCCAGCAATACATAGGAAAAATTCTCTACGCTCAGCGTAGGGAGCGAGCTCACCTCTTGTCGAGCGATGAAACAACAGAGAAGTCCCGCGAAGAGAAGTTCAGGTTTAACACTAATTTGACTAAGGCTGCGCTTTTTTGCGCAAGGGAACTTGGCTTCCAAATCCCCCGGTCCCTTTCAGTGGGCTATATAATGTCGATTCACATGCTAATGACCCTGCTAATGACCCATTAATTCTACACCTACACCCCCCCACCCCCTACCCCTCAGTCCAAAATCCTTGGACCCAGTGCAAGCCTTGTATAACACATAAGCATTTATCGCTGCCAGGTCAAGCATGTTGTAGAACACGGCAATGGGCCGCACCGTATATAAATGTGCAATCTGGTCCATTATACCGGTATGTCAGTTGACCTCAGGTCATGTGACCTGTGTTGGTCCATCAGTTTACCTCAGGTCATGTGACCTGAGTTGGTCCGTCAGTTGACTTCATGTCGTGTGACCTGTGTTGTTTTGTCAGTTGACCTCAGGTCATGTGACCAGTGTTGGTCCGTCACTTGACCTCAGGTCATGTGACCTGTGTCGGTCCGTCAGTTGACCTCAGGTCATGTGACCTATGTCGGTCCATCAGTTGACCTCAGGTCATGTGACCAGTGTTGGTCCGTCACTTGACCTCAGGTCATGTGACCTGTGTCGGTCCGTCAGTTGACCTCAGGTCATGTGACCTATGTCGGTCCATCAGTTGACCTCAGGTCATGTGACCAGTGTCGGTCCGTCAGTTGACTTCATGTCGTGTGACCTGTGTCATTTTGTCAGTTGACCTCAGGTCATGTGACCTGTGTTGGTCCGTCACTTGACTTCAGGTCATGTGACCTGTGTCGGTCCGTCAGTTGACCTCATGTCATGTGACCTGTCTGTCAGTTGACTTAATGTCGTGTGACCTATGTTGGTCTGTCACTTGACCTCAGGTCATGTGACCTGTGTTGGTCCGTTAGTTGACCTCATGTCATGTGACCTGTGTCGGTCCGTCAGTTGACCTCATGTCATGTGACCTGTGTCGGTCCGTCAGTAGACCTCAGGTCATGTGACCTGTGTCGTTGTGTCAGTTGACCTTAGGTCATGTGACCTGTGTTGGTACGTCAGTTGACCTCATGCTGTGTGACCAGTGTCGTTGTGTCAGTTGACCTCAGGTCATGTGACCTGTGTCGGTCTGTCAGTTGACTTCATCTCATGTGACCTGTGTCGTTTTGTCAGTTGACCTCAGGTCATGTGACCTGTGTTGGTCCGTCACTTTACCTCAGGTCATGTGACCTATGTCGGTCCATCAGTTGACCTCATGCCATGTGACCTATGTCGGTACGTCAATTGACATCAAGTTGTGTGACCTGTGTCGTTTTGTCAGTTGACCTCAGGTCATGTGACCTGTGTTGGTCCGTCAGTTGACTTCATGTCATGTGACCTGTGTCGTGTCAGTTGACCTCAGGTCATGTGACCTGTGTTGGTCCATCACATGACCTCAGGTCATGTGACCTGTGTCGGTCCGTCACTTGACTTCAGGTCATGTGACCTGTGTCGGTCCGTCAGTTGACCTCATGTCATGTGACCTGTCTGTCAGTTGACTTCATGTCGTGTGACCTGTGTTGGTCGTCACTTGACCTCAGGTCATGTGACCTGTGTTGGTCCGTTAGTTGACCTCAGGTCATGTGACCTATGTCGGTCCGTCAGTTGACTTCATGTCATGTGACCTGTGTCGGTCCGTCAGGTGACGGACAACAATAGGTCAAGCATGTTGTAGAACACAGCAATGGGCCACCTGCATGTGTCAGAACGCACCGTATATACATGTGCCAAGGACAAGGAGAGAGACAGTACTTGTAAGCAAAATAATTTATTTGACAGAACATCAGGGTTATAGGATAATCAGCACAGCAGAATAAGACAATTGTATGCATAAACTTGTTCTGGAGCAGACAAAGCTTTCCGTTCAGTGGATGTCCCAAAATGTTCAACTGTGAGATAACTTCAGGGTCTGTTATGTGTGAATTGGTCAGGGCCTCTCTAAGGGGGGAAGTGCAACTTACTTACCTGGTGGAAACATTGGAATGCAGTCTGGTGTGGTGGGGGTGTCTGAGTTGTGAGCACGCATATTTATAACAAAAGGCAGTTAATGGCCTACTAATGGTTGAAGAGAAGGAGGGGGTTTGTCCTCAGGATCTTGAAAATTCAGTCATCCTAGTGTTAAACGAGGTGAAGGGCAATAAAAGGAAGTAGGATGGGCGTCCGCGTCTTAAGTACCCAGAGGACGGAGTCTCTGGTGTGACGCTGATGCCCCAGCCGTAAAGGCGTTAATGTATTCCTGCAGGTAATCGCGTGGGGGCGCAATTTCCCATAGCAATAGTGTTGCACCGAGTGACTGACTGATAAGGGAACTGTAGAAATATGATCTCTCCTACTAACTCCAGTTAAGACTCTGGCAGCAGCATTTTCAATCAACTGAAGACGTTTTAAAGAAGTTTTTGGACACCCAGACAATAAACCATTGCAATTGTCCAGTCTAGACGTCACAAATGCATGAACCAGTTTTTCTGCATCATTTTTAGAAAAGACAAACATCTAAAGAACAATGGAAGAACATATTCATGACACAAATTAGTGGATAATGCATGAAGGCATTTCCTTTAGTCTTGCATGGTAAATCAGAATGACCATGCAATCATGTTTCCATCTTCTCACTCAGGAGATATGTGGGCCCAGGCTTGGGATAACCTTTATTATATGATGACACCATTTCCTCAGAAACCCAACCTGGATGTGACAAATGAAATGGTCAAACAAGTGAGTGTGACAAGACTTGTTAATGCTACTGAAGTGGTGTTGGGTGGGATGTGTTGGGTGATCTGACTTTTGTCAAATGGTCTCTCTCAGGGCTACAATGTCACTCGCATGTTCCGTGTGGCTGAAGAGTTCTTCACATCTTTGGGTTTAGAGGAGATGCCCAGAGAGTTCTGGGAAAAATCGATGTTTGTTAAGCCTAAGGACCGAGAGGTTATGTGTCAAGGATCTGTTTGGGATTTTTCAAACCACAAAGATTTCAGGTAAATCACATTTATCTCCTAGTTCTGACTGAAATGCTGTTGTGTTTAATGTTTAATGTTCTTCAGGATTTTGATGTGCACCACAGTGAAGATGGAACAATTCATCACAGCTCATCATGAAATGGGACACATCCAGTATTTCCTGCAGTACAAGGACCAGCCTGTTGGCTTCCGCAATGGAGCCAACCCTGGTTTTCATGAAGCTATTGGAGACCTTATGGCTCTTTCAGTTTCCACACCAAACCATTTGCACAAAATCAACCTGCTGGAGTTTAGATCTGATGCTGGTAATATTTTAAAATACCTCCATTTAAATGAATATGATCTGGAAAAATTGGTTGGAATGTTCCAGTTTTTATAAACTATTTTTTTTCTTTCTAGAAACTGATCTTAACTTCTTATTGAAGATGGCTCTGGACAACATAGCCTTCCTTCCTTTTCGGTACCTAATTGACCACTGGAGATGGAGTGTGTTCAGTGGAAGCACAACTCCAAACAATTACAACTCTGATTGGTGGCACCTCAGGTAGGACGATATGCAAATGTTGTGCACTTTAAATAGGTCCAAGACTGACACTGGTGTTCTTAAAATGACATTCTAATGTTTTAGAACAAAATATCAAGGAATTTGTCTACCCACCAGATGTACAGATGAGCAATTTGATCCTGGTGCAAAATATCATATCCCTGGAAACACACCATACATCAGGTACTGTCCCATTACTATTCAATTACATTCAGTTTATGTATATAGCACCAAGTCACCACAGAAGTCCTCTCAGGGCACTGAACAGAAAAAATCCATACAGAAAAATAAGAAGTTAAGACTGTATATCTGAGGAGCAGACTGCTTTGAATTTAACTGTATCACAGAACTCATCTTGAGCAAGCATGAGGTGACAGTGGAAAGGAAACCTCTCAGGAAAAAACCTTTAGCAGAAACAGACTCGGGAGAAGTGTCCATCTGCTTCGACTGGCTGGGTTTGAGAGGAACAGATACACAATGGCAGGTCAAGAATCGGACAATAGAAATACTCCATCCTTGTCCTCCTTGACCTCACTGCAGCCTTGAACACTGTGGACCATAGTATCCTCCTCCACCGTCTTCATGTGGAGGTCGGTCTCTGTGACACTGTCCTGGACTGGTTCAATTCTTTCCTCTCCAATAGGCTGGAATGTGTTAGCCTTGGCAATGCCACTTCCCAGACAGTCGGTGTCTCCTGTGGTGTCCCTCAGGGGTCAGTTCTGGGGCCCCTGCTGTTTTCCCTCTACATGCTGCCTTTAGGTCAAATTATTAATCAGTTCAACATTTCTTTTCACTGCTATGCCGACGACACACAGCTTTACATCAGGACTGGAACATCATCATCATCCCTATCTCCGTCTTCACTCACTGTTCTCTCTGCCTGCCTGGAGGAAATAAAGGCATGGATGAATCAGAACTTTCTTCAATTAAACTGCTCGAAGACTGAGGCCATATTGATTGGCACCCCTCACCAGATACAAACATCAACTTTAACAACAATCTCCTTCTCTGGTCAAGACATCCCCCTCTCCACCTCTGTTACAAATCTTGGAATAAAAATGGACTCTCATCTTACATTTGAAAATCACATTAAGCATCTGTTTAAAACCTGCTTCTTCCATCTTCGAAACATCTCCAGACTTCGCCCATCTCTGACTTTTCCTGATGCTGAGAAACTCGTCCATGCCTTTGTCTCCTCCAGGCTCGACTACTGCAACTCCCTGTTTATTGGTATCCCTGGCAAAAACCTTCAGAAACTTCAATACATTCAAAACAGTGCAGCAAGGATTCTGTTGAGAGTTCGTAAATTTGAACATATTACACCCATTCTCCATAACCTCCATTGGCTTCCTGTCACCTACAGAATTCAGTACAAAACTGCTCTCATTACCCATCAATGCTTGCACGGCACTTCACCTGACTATCTAAAGGACATTCTTGCACCATATTCATCCACCCGGTCTCTACGATCACAGAACAGTAATTTCCTTCATATTCCTCGGACCAAATTGAGGACCATGGGAGACCGAGCATTCTGTGTGGCTGCCCCCCGCCTGTGGAACTCCCTCCCTGACGACCTGAGAGCTCCACAGTCACTGGTTGACTTTAAAAGCAGCATAAAGACCTTTCTTTTTAAGCAAGCCTATTCTGCCTCCACATGATTTTATCTTTGATCTTAGCTGATATCATTATTGATTTTACTTGATTTTATCACTTGTTTTATTTTATTTATTTTTTAAGCAAGCCTAATCTGCATCCACATGATTTTATCTTTGATCTTAGTCGATATTATTATTGATTTTATCACTTGTTTTATTTTGATCTTTGCTTTGTTACACTTTGTAGCACTTTGAGATTTTTATTAATGAAAAGTGCATTATAAATGGAATTCATTATTATTATTATTATTATTATAAATAGTATCACATAAACAATTCAATTTTAACAATTCATTTAAGGACATTATGTCATTTTTTTCCTCTAGAAGTCTAAGCTTAAGGCAGCATAACAAGCCATCCCTAAATGTAGGATTTATCAAAAAAGAAATCTTAAGCCCAATCTTCAACTGGACAATGTGTCAGCCTTTTGGACTGTATCTGGAAGGTGGTTCCAAAGAGAGGAGCCTGATAAGTCAAAGATCTTCCTCCAGTTAAGACTGGCAGCAGCATTTAGGATTAATTGAAGAATTTTAAAGAAGTATTTGGACACTGATAATAAACCTTAGCAATAGTCCAGTCTAGATGTGACAAATGCATGAACTAGTTTTTCTGCATCATTTTCAGAGAAGATGTTTCTAATTTTATTGATATTACACAGGTGGAAGAAGGTTGTTCTAGTACATGTAATGTGTTTAATGTGGGGGATGAAAGACATGTCCTGATCAAAAATAACTATATATTTTTTAACATTAGAGCTGGAGGCCAGGTTAATGCCATGCAAGGAGGGCGAAAGGCTGAACAAAAATATTCCTAAGATGCTCAAGTCCAAAAACTAAAACCTCATTCTTATCTGTATTCAAAAGCAGAAAATTTAGGGTCATCCAGGTGATTATATGTTTACTTTCACTGAAATAAAAGTAAAAATAATCACTCACAAACATGAATCAGAATGTTGAGCCTATTTCTTCTGCTTTGTGCTTGATGTGCCCAAAGCATGCTGACGTTGATGACAAGTGCTCTACCTTGCACACATTTTGTACATTGTATGCACACCTGAAATGTGCACTATACATATGCTAAAAGGATGGTTTGAGAAGTATGCATGTTTTTAAACTACACAATCACCCTACACTCGAGGAAACCTGCTTCGGATTCCAAGACCGTGTTTTAAGTTACTTATCTGATTTGTACTGACTAAAAAAAATCAGTCAAGATAGCAAAATGACACTCCCTACCCCCCACACCCACCCCACACCCCCTATTCTAATGCAGGTATTTTGTCAGCTACATTATGCAATTCCAGTTTCATGAGAAACTGTGCTGGGCTGCCAACCACACAGGTCCCCTGCACACATGTGACATCTACCAATCTGCAGAAGCGGGAGCCATTCTAAAGTAAGTCAATTACGATAACTCAATCTGTTTATTACACACCCCGAAATGTAAAAGTATTATCTCCTCCCCAAGGAAACTTCTTCAGGCTGGCTCTTCCAAACCTTGGCCTGATGTGCTTGAAGATGCCATGGGCACCAGGAAGATGAGTGCAAGCTGACTGATGAAATATTATGAACCTTTAACAAAGTGGCTGGAGAAACAAAATGTGAATGAGACTTTGGGATGGCCTGAATGTGCTTGGATTCCACCAATTCCTGAGGGCTACCCTGAAGATATTGGTAAGAATTAAATAAAGCACAGTTGTAGTCATGGCTGTTCACTTTTAGTTTACAAACTAAAACTTTTGTCATAAATACAAAAAAGCTTGATTCAAGGCAACTTCTGGACGAACACAGCTCAAGTGGTGTGGAGCACATGCACAACCTCCTGGACAGACGTTATGGTGATGGTTGTCAAATGGCTTCATAAAAGGCTTCATCATTCATCTCGTCTGAAAAACTTTTGAATGTTGCATCAAAATGTAAAATTAATAAATGCTGTATAGTCAATAAATCTATTAGACTCATTATTCATGGTGTGCTTGCTCTAATGTAATTAGCACTTCAATCCAACATGCATGTATCAAAAGTTTACTTAGCAGTTTTCATAAATTGAAAACTCAAAATATTCATTCTCGTCTTTTTTTAATTTAATTTTTTTTTGTAGATGGCCTCCCTTCTCACCTTACAGCCATCCACTTCACACCATTAGGATTTTTTATTTAGTTTTAGGAAAGAAAGAAAGAAAGAAAGAAAGAAAGAAAGAAAGAAAGAAAGAAAGAAAGAAAGAAAGAAAGAAAGAAAGAAAGAAAGAAAGAAAGAAAGAAAGAAAGAAAGAAAGAAAGAAAGAAAGAAAGAAAGAAAGAAAGAAAGAAAGGAAAGACAGAAAGCAAGACTATAAAACATAACAATTATCCACAAAAAGAGCACAAGGCAAACTCACTCGACCGCCGTCCGCAACCCTGCAAAGTACATAACAGAACACAGTAACAAAACAGTGTAAGCATAAAAGACCCATAACATTCATGACTTTGCAGTAGATTTCTATAAATATACAGGGAACCCTCGACTTACGGCACCCCCGACCTACGGCAACTCAGACTTACGAACGCACTGTAAAAAAAAAACTTTGTTTAAATTTTTTATAAATGAATACATGTACAGTACTGTACAGTCACCAAGCACTTAGCCTATCCTAACACAGTTTTTACAGATGGAGTGAGTTGAATTGTCTCCCTTTCACACAGTGGCGGCCCGTGAAAAGTCCAACGGGGGGGGGGCTATATCTAAAAAATAAAAAATAAAAAAAAGGATATACAGTTTTGTTGGGTGCCAGCAGCACACGATGGGGTGGAAGGGTGTGACAGTAGATGTGAGGAATGTGGGGATACAGACAGTGTAGAACATGTACTGATGGAGTACACTAAATATACAGATGATAGGGAGAGATTAAAAGAAAAAGTCAAAGAGACAGGGAGAGTTTGGAGTTTGGAGCACGACGTCTTCGAGAGCAGATCCTAGCCAGACTCTGACAGAGGAAGGAGCTGCGGTCAGCTCCTCTGATGGAGATAGATCCTTCACGTTTCCTTATTTTGGGGATTAAGTGAGAACTGCGCTTTGCCCAAACGTCTACCCGGTTGTAACACCCTCTAACCCAGCAAGAAACAACCCCAAAAAAAAAAAGCACACAAAAAAAAAAAACGAGAGAAAATTAACTGGTATGCAGGCATGCATTTCTCGGCATAACATAATTCCACCGGAAGTATACAACCGTTAGGAGGAAGTAGAGAACTGTCATGGCAACCCACATAAACCTTTACAGAATAAGGTGGATATATGAATATTTCTGTTCAGTGCCCTGAGACAACTTCGGTTGTGACTTGGCACTACATAAATAAACTGAATTAAATCTGATTAACCAGATCCTACAAAAACATCTAAATTTAAAATTCTGTATTTTTCTTCATCTTTTGATGCATTTGCTCTCATGGCTTTGTTTCTTGTATACAGAATATTATTTCTTGTATACAGATTATTTTTAGCTTAGATTTAAAATTTAGCTTAAATTTAAAGCTTTAATTTAAAGTGTAATGCTTGTTCCCTTTCAGTTTGGTCTCTCGGTGCAACATACGTGCTATGGGAATTGCGCCCCCGCGTGATTACCTGAAGGAATACATTCACGCCTTTACGGCAGGCATCAGCGTCGCGCCAGAGGCCCCGCCCTCTAGGCATTTAAGCGACCGACGCCCGTCCATCTTTCTCTTTTTTGCCCTTCACCTCGCTTAAACACCTGAACATCGCGGGACTTCTCTGTTGTCGCGTCGCTTGATTGAGGTGAGCTCGCTCCCTACACTGAGCGTACAGAGAAATTTTCCTGCATACTGCTGGGCTGGCGAAAGCTAGTCCAGCATTTTTCTACTTACCCAAAGTTTTTCTTCTCTTCCGCAGCTTCGCTCGACGGCGCTAACTGCGTCACAACCTTCTGCTAATCTCTAGCAGTCTACCAGCGAAAGCAAGACGACGGAGAAGACGGCTTCGAACAAAAGGAAACTAGGACCAACTTCTACTCTTCTCGTCTCCGGACATGGCTCCCGAGAAGGGAAAGCGGAGGACAAAGAAGAAGAAAACCAGGACGACGAGTCCTCGCTCGCGCCCATGCCCCAGCGGATGCGGCTACTCCCTCTCGGCGACGGACACCCACGAGGCCTGTCCTGTCTGCCTAGGGATCCTGCACGCGAGGAAAGCGCTGGAATCCCCCGACTCCTGCCCCCACTGTCGTCAAATGACGGCCACAGTGAGGAAACGCCGCGCGGACACGTTGGCCAAATCTATGACAAGGACCATGGCGATGGTCGCACGTCTCACTAACCTGCTTGCTCCCGAACCGGAGCCCGAAAGCGTGGACTTGGAGTGCAATGGTAGAGTCGGAGAGGACAATGCGTCGGACTCCTCACTTGCCGTCGAGGACTCGACGCCAGAAGTGTCCGACATAGACGCTGAATACGGTGACAAGGGAGAAACTGTTAATTCCTCCCAGAACCTGGCGCAGAACCTTCCGGAACCGGACTTGTCGGTACCCGCTCTGTTCGAACTGTGCCATAGGGCCGCTAATACCCTGCAGGTCACGTGGCCAGACACCACGCCTCGCCAACAGGCTACGAGGCTGGCGGAAAGCTACTTCTACACGAAGCAACTGACAATGTTGCAAAAAATGCCAATTTTCCGGACTTTCGCATGGAATTCAAACACTCCTGGGGGGAACCCAGGGCTCCCATCATGCTACCATTGTCCCGACTCTTGGATGTCGTGGGAATGGAGGCTCTGGGCCTTGCCAGTGCACCCCCGATAAAGGAGTCTCTGGCGGCTCATCTGGCCCCCGCAGCCACGGGAATGAAACCAGCGCTACCCAGCAGGGCCTACCTCGCTTCGGAGAAACAACTCGAGAAGTGCTACAAGGCCCAAGGCCTTGTGGCTCGCGTAATGAATGCGTTGAGCATGGTGCAGGCGTACCTGGCAGAAAAACTACAGGATATCCAGGTAACAAAAGACAAACAAGCTGCTGGGGAGGCCATGTAGGAGGCCCGCCGTGCCTCTGACCTCGTGCTTAGCATGATAGGGACAGTAGCTATTTTCCAGGGCAAAGCAATGGCAGAAATAGTTGTCGCCCAACGCCATCTTTGGCTAACACTGTCGGACCTCCCGGAGAACCAGAGGTCCACTTTCCTACAGCACCCAATCGAGTCGACGGGACTCTTTGGGAGAGCCCTGGAACGTGCCCAGGCAAGGCTGGAACAAAGACGCAAACAAGCGGAAGCCCTCCGCGAGGGTTTGCCAAGGAAAAAGTTAGTTCCACCAAAGGAAAACACACGTGGTCTCCAACAAAAGGGACCTGCTGGGGACTGTGAGGCTTCTCAGTACCGTCCGAGTGCTACTTCGACCTTCTCATACGGAAACCAGTTTCGGACCTGATGAACCAGGACAAACTGATAATTTTACAGGTTTGCCCGTCCTAACTTTCTGATCCCAGTCTCTGCTCGTAAAAAACTACGAGGAGCTGGTGACATGTGCGCGCGGACCAAACATGACTCGCCTACTGTATATGTAAACAAAACAGACACTGTTTCAGACATGTACAAAAATAAAAATACCAAAGCACAGACTACCCTGGTTCTTGACTCGAGTCCCATTTTTATAAAACCCAGACCACATGTTCAAACTATGAACCATAGCAAGATACACGAGATCCGCCAGAGACGGCCTGATCTCGCAATATTTTCTGTTAGGCCGAGCAACCTGCTCGAAAAAGCGCGAGAGGGGTCAAAGGTCATCCCCTTCTGCGCTGAAACAAGAGGAGCAACAATTCAACATGTCATCCAGGCTCAGTGCGCATGAGCAGGCTTGGGAGGCGTGTCTACCAAATGATTGGGTCATGACAACAATATGTCACAGGCTCAAGTTGCAGTTCTCAAAGAGAACACCCCGTTTCTCAGGGGTGTTACAATCTAAGATCAACCCTGCACGCGTACACGTGCTGAGGGAGGAAGTTTCAACTATGCTACAAAAGGGTGTGATTAGTTTGGTCTCAGGACGCAAACTACACTCTGGCCACTACAGCAAGTATTTCCTGGTACCCAAAAAGGACCGTTCCTTGAGACCGATTCTGGATCTCAGGACTCTCAATAAAAGAATTAAAACTTTCAAGTTCAAGATGCTTACACTGCGGCAAGTTCTCCAGTCTGTGAGACCAGGAGACTACGCATGTACAGTGGATTTGAAAGACTCCTATTTCCATACAGGAGTGTGGATGAGACACAGAAAGTTCCTCTGTTTTGCATTAGAAGGAAACGCTTATGAATTCAAAGCCTTACCCTTCGGTTTAAAGACTGCTCCGCGTACATTTACTAAATGTCTGGATGCAACCCTGACCCCTCTTAGGAATCAAGGACTCAGGGTCTTGAATTACCTGGACGACCTGCTAATTCTGGTTGGAAGTAGAAGGCAGGCACTGTCACACTCCCTTAAGGTGATCTCTCACCTCGAGTCTCTCGGTTTTGTCATAAACCTACAGAAAAGCGATCTGACTCCATCACGGGTTACCGTATTTCTGGGTGTACAGATACGATACAGAGCATGGCTCTCAAAGGAAAGAGTTTCCTCCATTCACCATTGCCTAGGAAAATTTAAACTGGACCAGCGGGGTCCCTGTGAGAACTTGCCAACGCCTGTTAGGCCTCTTGGCGGCAGCCATTCCTTGTGTGCCATGTGCATTATTGAAAATGCGGGCCATACAGGTATGGTTAAACCAACAAATACGACCCGCTCTGCCTAACCAAGCAGAAAAGGTTAAGATAGACCCAGAGTGTCTAAAGGCCCTGGAACCTTGGAGAGATCTGTCCGTTTTCACGGAAGGGGTCTCACTGGGAAGGGTGTCGTCCCGTGTAGTCATCACGACGGACGCCTCAAAAACAGGATGGGGAGCGATCTGCAGAAACCAGAACGCCCGCGGCCTTTGGAACGAGCAGGAAGCCAAATTACATATTAACTTCCTGGAATTGCTGGCCGTATTCCTGTCATTGAAATACTTCTTCAGTAAAGGTCTGGTTGCTGGGCATCATATCCTGGTAAAATCAGATAACAGGACCACGTGTCCTTCATCAACAGAGAGGGAGGGACGAGGTCCCGGGCCCTCCTCGATCTGACACGGAGGATGCTCACATGGTGTGCTCCAAGAATCTTGTCACTTAGGGCGACTCATGTCCCTGGTGATCTGAATTATGGAGCAGATGCCCTTTCAAGAGGGCCTCTTTTGGCATTGGAATGGAGCCTGAACCCACGGATCGTGGAACAGGTATGGTCACGTTTCGGTAGAGCCTCTGTGGACCTGTTCGCTTGCAG
>JBBPBX010037581.1:15201-30849 GCA_038048925.1 Garcialebias charrua | reverse complement strand
AAGGTTCTAACTTTGAATCCCAGAAGTCTGGACTTTGAACTCTCTTCATTTCCTTCTGCTCCCGTCCTCACTGAGAAACAGAGGAGGCTGAGAGCACTCTGCCCTGTTAGGGCTTTAAGTGCTTACATCGTAAGAACAGCTGATTGGAGGAAAACAAACCAGCTGTTTGTATGTTTTGCCAGCCCGGCTGCTGGCAGGGCCCTGTCAAAACAGCGCCTCTCACACTGGGTGACTGAGGCCATTAAAAGGACGTACAGTAGCAAAGGTCAACGGTGCCCTCTGGGGTACACGCCCACTCCACTCGAGGCTGGGCTGCCTCGTGGTCACTGTTCAAGGGCATACCAGTTGCAGACATCTGTGCAGCTGCAAACTGGAGTTCAACAAACACGTTTGCAAAACATTACAGTTTGGACGTTACTGCATGTGATGTCACTCAGGCTGTCCTCTCTAACATACAGTAGAGAGCAGCCGAGAGATGCCTAATGTATAAAGGCAGAAGTTCTTACAAGCATGCATTTTACTGAGCATTTCAAGGGCGTGAATGAATTACGTTCCCATAGCAATAGTGTTGCACCGAGTGACCTGACTGATAAAGGGAACTGAAAGTTATGCACCATAACTCATGTTCCCTGAAGGAAGGGAACGAGCTGCAACACAGTTGGCCCTTTTCAATGCTGAAGCTCGGTGAAGTGCACTTGACCGTTTGGATGGGCGCTCGCGTCTCAAGTACCCAGAGGGCGGGGCCTCTGGGGTGACGCTGACGTCCACTGCCGTAAAGGCATGAATGTATTCCTTCAGGTAATTGCGCGGGGTGCAATTCCCATAGCAATAGTGTTGCACCTCGTTCCCTTCCTTCAGGGAACGAGTTATGGTGCATAACTTTCAATTTCTCTTCAACCTCTGAAATTATGATTGCACTGTTGGCGTGAAGATTATTGTTCAATAAAAATATGATGTGTATTATTTAACACCGTTCGTGCCAAAGTTTACTTTATTCATTCAACCTTTATTTAGGCAGGTTAATCCCATTGAGCCTTGAGGACTCATTTACAAGAGAGTTGATTTTAACAAAGAATGATGACAACAGTGACAACAATAGACAGTTAAAAGAGGCATGCAGATTTTTTTTTTTAACAAATTAAAATAAGATGGCAAAAACAGCTAGATTATAAGGCGAATATAGAAATCTAAAAACAGGAACTTTAGAACAATGTGTGTGATCACTGGTCAGTGGAAGTTCTGCTGGACTTCTCATCTGGTTCTGGGCGCTGAACTCAAATGGTTGGAACCTCCTTCAGTCTCACACAGCCTGACTGTGTCTTTGTGAAGTACCCTCTCTCAAAATGTGCTGTAGAGTGATATAAGTTTATTTCCTTGCATATTTCTTTGACAGTTAAACATTTTGAGCTCTGATTGAAAATGCTTGTGCAGATTAAACTTACAGCACTCAGTTTTGTCTGGTTGTGATGATGGTAATGTTGCTCCTGCTGACTTGAGATGATGTAATTAATAAACAGTATAAATAGTAGTAAAAGTACTTTATTAAAACTTGTTTTACATTTTACATATTTTATAATAAATTGTTTGGTAATTTATTTTTGCACGATTATCACTTATTTTGTCATCTGTTATGATTTTAACTAGAAACTGTTTCATTCAAATTAACATTTTAATCGGTGAATTACAATTTTACATTAGTAGTCAGTCTACAAGCATAATCAACTCTGTTATCCAGGTACTCGGTTGCTATTAAAAATAAAAATAAAACAAATTAAAGCCGCAAGCGGCGTTGAGGCCCTCGCAGCAAAGCGCACCCTAATTGTGGTGAGCGTGTGAACTCTAGCTAGCCCGCCTAGTCGCTATCATGGTGCGCATTTGCCAAATATTCAAAATCACATGCAAACTCCAGAGCTCCAGCATCACCTGCTGGTCTTGTATTTGCCACGCTGCCACGCCCACATCCTACAACAAAAACTTCTAGTGCTTTAAAACATCAGATCTATGTATTATCTGCCTTCTAGCACAGGATCATCTTGACTAGGTCGAGGGCGTGAAAGATGGAGTGGCTTTAAACCACCAGAAAGGTGTGAAATTTGTGACCTTAATCCAAATTGGCCACCTTCCTGTTTATTGTACAGCATTGGTGCCAGAGGCCTTTCTGTACACCTTGGTGAGCTGGGCAAATGTACCAAATTCCATGCTTGTTTGACAAAGTAAGGTCAATGCGGAGGGTGTTTTGTAACTGAGAAATGCCAAAAAACGACCCTTTGACCCAAAATGGCCGACTTCCTGTTGGTTTTGGACCAGGGCTCCAAGAGACTTTTTTGTACACGTGTCCCAAGTTTCATAATTCTGGGATAAAGCAAGGCTGGGGGCTGATTTTTAAAATATATTCTAGGGGCGCTGTGGAAGAATCAGGCCACACCCAATATTGGACTGCAGTCCTCTCGAAGGATGGACAAGTATCGATTGTAGTGAATTTGGTGCAGCTGGGAGCTTATGTTGGGAAGTTATTCCAGCTTCATGTTTCATGGGGAATGGCCAGATTTGAGGCTTGGCCATGCCCACATGCTTTGACATAGAAAAATTATTTTAACAACTTTTGAACCTCAATGCCTCAAGATTGTGCTGACCGAGTTTGACGCCTGGAACTCAAAAGCTCTAGGACGAGTTCGCTCAGATATGACGTCAATGAAATAGACAAAATTGTGATTTTGACCTAAAATGGCCGACTTCCTGTTGGCTTTGGACCATTGCTCCAAGAGACCTTTTTGTAGGTCCTGACAAGATACACATGTGTACCAAGTTTCACAATTCTGGGATAAAGCATGGCTGGGGGCTGTTTTTTAAAAATATTCTAGAGGGCGCTGTTGAGGAATTAGGCCACGCCCACCATGTATTGCACCAGATCCCTGCCGGGGGGTGAACAAGGATCGATGTCAGTGAGTTTGGTGCAGCTGGGCTGAAAAATGTGGAATCTAAAGCAAAACATATGGCGGCGGTGTGACCTGTGACTTTGCCGCACTACCACAGCCACGCCCTCTTCTGTAAACCATTGGCGCTTTAAAACAGCTGAGACCAACTTGTTATAAGTCATGTGACACAATATCATCTGCATTAGATCAAGAGAGCCAGAGTTGGAGCTTTCCAAGCAAAAAAGTCACTTCCTGTTCTGAGGGGGCGGGGCTTAGGTGAGGTCAGACTATGACAACATAGGATCGTCAGGCATCCAACCATGCCAAGTTTGGTGCCAATTGACCATTTAATGAGAAAGTTATAGCGTTTCGTTTGTTTCGGCGAGTACGCCAAGTTCCCTGCTCCGCCATGCCCCCCAAACTATTGATAACTTTTAAAGGCCCATGTCTTTTGTTGTGAAATAAAATTGTTTTTGTCTTCATGTTTCATTTGCTCCTAATTTGCTACAAGTTGATGCAAGCAGGAGCGTATCTTGTTTGGCAAGTGTTTGTGCAAAACAACTACAGGGACTTTCCACTCAACCTTGAGGGGTAAGAAGAACATCCTTGTGTTTCCGGTCTGGCAAGTGTTTGTATAAGCAGGGACTTTCCACTCAACTTTGAGGGGTAAGAAAAACATTCTTGTTGCATGAGTTCAGGTATCAGTCGAGGATAGAAAAACATTCCTGTAGCATGAGCTTAGAGATAGGCAACAGAGGAGAATATAAGAAGCAGACTTCCTCCTCCAGAGAGCAACGCAGGAACAAGCTACGAGGGAGCAACTCTCAGGTTGTATGTCTCTTTGAATGCGCATTCAATGTATTTTTCTTTCTTTCCCTCTCTCCCCACTCTTTATCCCTGGTTCTCTTTTAAACAAATATAATGGCTGTTAGAAATAGAACAAATGTATTCTGTGACTTTTTAAACTTATAATTAAACTAGTTTTTGGAACTTTAAATTACGTGCGTTTGTCGTATCTTAAGTGTATTCAGCGTACCTCCTTTTCTGATCCGAAGTGAACCAAACAACGAATTCTGGGGCGAATAAGAATCAACGCCAACAAAAATGGAGGTTCCACCGAGATGGTTGCACGCGGACAGGAAGGGGGAGTCCAGAACACTGACTACTGACCGGTCACCTCAACAAAAAAGGTAGGCAGATTCCTGTTTAAACAAAATCTGTGATTGGGAATTTTATAGGCAAATTTATTCAGTGTGTTGGACTCCAGTAAAGATAAGGAAATAAAACGAGTAGGTATTTATATACGTGAAGTAAATAATAATACCCAAGTCCCAGGTAAAAACATGCAGTGGTCGCGCCTCCCAAATGCCGACGGGCGTTTGGAACAGAGGGGTCGGGGTTTTAGAATAAATAAATAATTTATTCACAGCTGACCCTGTAACTCTGAGACCAAGTTAACTGTAAACTTGCTAAAGTGGTGACTAGCTTAAAAACAGTGACAATTTAGACTTACTTATAATTAGAGATTAAATAAGTAAGGGCGGGACTAGGGTGAGAGTTTTGAAATGGATGCGCTGACTTTCGCTGATAAAATAATCCGATACAGTTCCAAACTGGACCAGTTAAATAAAATAAAATAAAAGTAGTCACAGAATACTAAATCTTTTTATGTTCTAAAATAGTGGGGTTCCTGGCAATGTGAGGAGTCAACACACGACCATACCAATCTTGTTTTACACTCAAAAGGTTCAAATATATATATATATATATTTTTTTTTCATTGTTGAAGTTTTCTGGCGTCAGAGTCTCGCGTGAATGAAGTGCAAAAGTTGGCCTGTCCATTGTCTTTCATGTTTGATGTTTGTCTTTTGTCAAAAACCATAAGACCAACTGTGTGAATGAGTTACAAGAAAAAAGTTCCTGTGTGAGAATTCGCAGTAAAAGAATCCTGGTGATCTGGCTTGCCCCTGAGGAACGTTCAGATTGCTAAAGGACATTCCTTTCGGGGAATAACTGTGGTCTCACTGGTTGTTCCAGTATCAATAAAGATTAATAGGCTTGGTGTGTGTGTGACATGGAGGAGAGTTTCAGCAAACAACTTGAGAAAACCTTGCTTAAAACATTGACCGAGCAGATTAAAATCATTAAAAAAAAAAATGCAATGTCTTTGTCAGTTCAGGACAAAAAACAAGAAAAACTATAAAAAAAAAGGGTTAAAAGAACTAGATCAGCACTCAGAACTAAAAAGCACTATAAACCTAATGTGGGAACAAATACTTAAAATCCGGAAAGAGAAAGACAGGTTAGAGAAGAAAAAACTGCAGCTGAGGAGTATGGTATATTTAATGTTTATGAGAAGCAATCTGAAATCTGAAACTAGCAGAAATAAGTCCAAAGAAGCATAATCCAAAATATCTGAAACAATCGGGAATTAAAAAAAAAAAAAAAATAAAAAAATCTGAAATGAGGAGATAATATTTTATCAGTTATGTATAGAGCTCAAAATAATGCATTACCTTTAAATATCCAAATGCACTTTGTTAAAAGACAAAGTTGTTATAGTCTTAAGGGGACAAAGTTGTTTGTAAAAGTACAATTAAAAAAAATAAAAAAACAGAGGGAGGAAAATAATAACTACTGTATTTTTAGCCTGTATGACATATTTATGGATTGCTTTTTCTTCTTAAACTTGTCACAAGCTATCTGAGGATTAAATATGAAACAAATATTGAGGCGATGAAGTTAGAACAAAGTTTATTTAGATACAGCAGTTAATAGAGTAATAAACGAATTCTCCACCTCCTCAAGAGTTGGTGCTGGGTTCCTGAAACACAAAAATAAACATTACATTAAAACGGTTTACACTTCTCCATTTTAACAGGACTAGATCATTTTCTACAGCGTGAATGTGGGTGAAATGAAAAAATTAGAACTTCAGCTCAGCTCTGAACGGGGGTCTGGTTTTAATCAAGCTAGAAGGCCTCAGGACTGGTAACAGTTTTTTGAATAAACAAATAAAATATTTGCGGACAGTTTGAGATAAATTAATGAGGGCCGAATGGACCTTCACGGTTGGAAGGATCGATCAAAAGGGATTATGACATTCTAACTCAATAATTTTAGGTTATAACACTTAAACAAACTGGAAAGTTGGAAAATTGCAGTGAACCTCCCGTTAGCATAGCATAAGCTGTCCAACAACGGACATTTTATAACTTTGTAACGGTAGACAGCTCACATCGGATTCGCTTAACAAAGCATACAGAGTGACGTCGTGTAAAGAAACAATAAGCAAAGAGTGGATTACCAATTTGGAAGACGTACTTTTGTGAATAGATCCAGGGAATGTACACGTCTTGTGAGCGTTGATCGGAGCAGGGTTGCCAGATCACTAGACCGAAAGAAGCGATCAGCTCCTTCAAAACAAGCACAAATAAGCGACTCAATGTCCACGAGAAGCAAAAATAAAAACCCGCCACAAGCGGCTGATCAAATTTGAAAGCGACTCCAGGGAAAACAAGCCCAATGCCGCTTGAAATAAGCTGACTTGGCAACTATGGGGACGCAAAAGACACCGTCGTTTCGTGTATAGCCTGAGCAGGGTTGCCAGGTGAGAAATGTAGGATTATCGTACATCCATTATAAACAAAATAATAAGTACTGTACTGTAGCGTCTAACAGGCACTCACAGCTTTGTGGCATCAGTACTGGGGGGAACCATAGACATTAATACGCATTATTGTCTGGGGGCAACTAAAGAGCTCTACAGAAAGTCTTCTGTCACATTTAGAAAAGCACGATTAGCTGGAATTCCAAGACGCCTTCAGGGTTCACGAAAAACTCCGACAGACAGTTGCGACAGGCTGATGGAAACCGGTCACAACTACACGTTCACAGAATGGCGAAATTATTGTATTTTTGGCCTTTGTCGGGATTATTGATCGTACATCGTACAGAGGGCAAAATTATCGTACAAATACGAAAATTATCGTACACCTGGCAAACACTGAGCCTGAGTATAATGGAGACCCCTGATGGACGAAAAAAGGTACTGCAGACAGGAGCATAATAATTTCTAGAAAAACCAAAAACAGGTCGGAGTCACTTTTATTTTTTAATTTAGTCATCCAGTTGGGTTATTCGTTCTGAAACATTTAATAAAAGTAAAGGGATGCAGGTACAGAGTTTAATAACTGTTTGGAGTCAGATGAATAAAAGAAGAGGACAGATTGGGGTTTGAAGAATAAATAATAATAATAATAATAGTAATGAATTCAATTTATAACGCACTTTTCATTAATGGAAATCTCAAAGTGCTAAGGAGGGAGTAGCCCTCACAGACAGGTCTTAAATAAATACATCTTTAATTTTAATCTATTGAGGACATAAATTGAATCTCAATTTATAATAAGTGGAGAGTTGGACTTTAAAAATTGACGAAGGGGTGACAAAGACCCGCCAGGGGTTTTTAGTCGGCCCGCAGATGAATTTGAATTATTAAAAAAAAAATAATAATAATAATAATAAACGCTATTTTCTTAAAAATCTGCAGTAATAAAACAGCTACGCTCGAAGCTCATTTTATGGGTTCACAGTTGCTTCCTAGAGGTGGAAAATGGATTTAAAATTCATTCATTTCTAAATTTTGATGCACTTTTAACATGCAGGAAAGGGTTTTAACAGAACTGTTTTTTTGTATGTCCAGAAGCCCAGATTTAGCTTTTTTAGATTTTTCTACCTGGATTATTGAGCATGCATCAGGGTATTTAACAAAACATTTTGTTGAATAAATGTTTTAAAACGTGCAATCACTGATCAGTTTTTTAATATGTAATGCACTTAAATGTTAAACTGAGTAAAAATGTGAAAGGACAATTAATTTAATGTTAATATCTTTATAATTTATTTATTCTTTGCACTAATACAAAGACAAAAAGTGGACCTTTAGAATGAGTATTCTGGTCTGACCCCCTTGAGATCAGATTAAGCTGTATGCGGCCCCCAGATCAAAATGAGTTTGACACCCCTGGACTAATAGTTATATACCTGGAACAACAGGCCAAAATGAAAGAGCCCACATTTTACTTTGAATAAATGAGCCACTGAGCTTAATAATTTCAAATTGACAATTTAGGAGGGCATGAAAATATACACGATACATAAATAAATCCAACAAGAAGGCAGATCTTAGAAGGCTCAAGGAATTGGCTAATTATCATAGACTGTATACTAGCAAGGGGGTCTTAGGAAATAGTAAATTATATTTTCTGAAATAAAAGTAGGCTACAGTATTTTTTGGTTTCAGGGTAAATTGATTATTTCACTTTTAGGTAAACTAATGTTTTGGATCTGTTGTGCAGATCAGATTAAAAGATGCCTCCGTCGAAGGATCCATAATAGAGCTTGTTAACAGAAAATTAATTTGATCCTGGTCTGTTAATGATTTTTTAATTTTTAATTTAATTTTTTAAATAGCCTCATTGAACAGTGTTGATGGAACGGCAAGAGTGAGTCTTATGAATCCCACCTCATCTATACAGAACACATAATGGTAAATATGCATTAAGATAGGCCTCTGTCAAAACACATGCAGCATCTGACTTTTGAATCTCAGCTACTGTGGTTATTGATCAGATCGGATCAGATTTAATATGAAGGTGTGTCCAGAAACTGACTCACTGTGACTTCACTGGGAAGAACAACAACATGGCTGGACTCATATGCAACCTTGCTCAAGAACTTTTGAGGGGCTTACGCAAGGAACGACTGAAAACAACAAAGGCACCAAAAGAACAAAAGACTGTCCACAAAAACTTTCAGCCGAGCAGAGGCAAAGACTTTCTCAAAGAACTGTCAAAACATGGTCATCAGACACAAATGGCCAGGATATACGGTCCGGATTTGGGGGGTCCGGACGAGAATCAGAACCCAGTGAACGTCTCACTGGGGGCTGGAACAAGAGAAAGCTGAACACGTTCTCCAAACAGACAAGAGAACAAATGGTCCTGAAGTCACTCATACCAGCAAAGGCCGCACCCCATATTGATCTGTGAGGATCTGTCGTTGATCTTAGTAGCCGGGATCAAAACTACAGTTGCTATGATAAATTTTTTAATGAAACACATAGGCGACATTTGGGGCCTGCCAGCGCGGGCTTCATGATTTTTAGTTATACTGTGCTCAGGTGGATCTGACGACTTGCTTTTTCTGGTTCCTGTAACTCTGTGGTGAAGCTTAAGGAAAGCAAGGGAAATGATCCCAGCTCCTGACCCCAAAACGAGTTAACTTTTATATTTTTGTTTTTGCAGTTGTCCTTGGCGGAGTGCATGTTGGGATTCTGATGTGTCACAAGGGGTACATTTTGGTAAATGATTATAATTTTAAAGAAAATGAGATGATATCGTAGATTACAGTTAGCTATATGGTTGTGAAAACCAAATTAGTGGTGGCAATAGGCTGAGGTTTAGGAAACATCTGACACTAGTGCTAAGGTTAAAGGATGGTAAATTTAGACACAATTTCCAATTTATTAACCAAATAACTTTGGCATAATTGAAACAAGGTAGAGTTTTGTTTCAAAAGGGGGTTAAGGGGCTGACAGATGTTTCTAAAAATAGAGAGGTTGGAATTGGTCCCTAGAAATAACTAATTAGAAATAACTAGATTGTAAATGTTTCCTAGAAACAACTAGGTTGACAAATGTTCCTAGAAATAACTAATTAACTAAAAGATGAACTGATAAATTGGCGTTATAAACAAAGTTCACTTGCGTTGATATTGAGGCGGCATCGGTCTTGAACGTTTTATTTTCTTTAATCATGTCATGGAGGAAGGAGTATTGATGCAAGCATGCAAGCATATTTCAAATGAGCAATTAACAACACTGTTTTTTTTATGTGTGTGAAGCAGGATGGGGGACGCCCCTTGGAAATGTTTCCTGGCCTGCAGGCTCAAACCACTCAAACCTGAAGTGGACCTGATCAGAGGGTGTTTAGAAATATGATGGTTCTGTAGATTTATAGCAATTGACTTGACGAGACGACATGTGACTTATTGACTCAGGAAAAAGGTGTATAGAACCACAGGTGTACAATGTTTTGTGAATTATGCTCTGCCGCCGCTTGCAATGTTATTTCTATGTGTGTAATTTCTGCTATAAGCTGAGTGAAAAGGTACAGTATTTTTGTAAGTATGAACCGCCTCAAAACTACTCATAATTAACCCTAATGAAGATTAAGCCTCTTCTAAACCCAACTAACATGCATGATTCATTCTTTGTACTACTGATTTATAATTGATTGGGTGTTGTTTGCTGTGGCACATTCTGTTTATGATAGGTGGTTCCTGGAAATGCTCCAGCTGAGGGGGTTTTCTCAACGGAGTCCAGGGGAGGCAAGACCAGACAGCCCTGGTCAGTAAGGACCCGTGTGGGGTCGCTGAACGCACACCACAGGCAGTGCGTGTCAATGCCAGGGGATCCACACGGTTCAGTGTGCTCCAGCCCGTGAACCAGGAAGGAGCTAAGAGGATCGAGCGGGACAACAAGAAGAGGTCGCATTCGAACTCTCATGCCTTGGTAGACCAAAGTAGCCAAGTAAAGTTGAGTGCGGGCCCAGAAGGACTCTGTTTAATGGGGCCACTCGGTGTTAGGAATATGCACACATAGAACAGACACCTAAACGATAAAAACACTACATATTAGAGTCTCACATTACACGAAGAAAACTCGGGAACATAGGAGGACATTCCCGAGCAACCCAGGGGAATGCCCCTGAGTACGTGTGGCACATTCAAAAAGTATATTAATGTTTCTGTGATGGTGATATAAATCTTATGTTCTTTCTCTATTTTTGTGTGTTCAAGGGAGACAGCTGCCTTGCTGCTGGAGGAGGAACTTGGGGAACTTAAGGTTCATAATTCTGCAATATCCTAAAGCGCTTACTATTATTATTGTTCATAGTTTGCATATATTTTTTTTATATATTCTACAATTTACATATTAATCGACTGATTCAAATTGTCCTCCTAGAACCTTTCTGCGTAATCCCTGGGAAAGATGTTTGCGAAGTTCATAGACATAAGAGAGAGTATGGCACGCACCAGAAAATGTGTGATTTTATTTCTTGAGGTGGACCTCAGGAATTGAGGTCCAAAGGGGATTTTGTTGTGAAATAAAATTGTTTTTGTCTTCATGTTTCATTTGCTCCTAATTTGCTACAAGTTGATGCAAGCAGGAGCGTATCTTGTTTGGCAAGTGTTTGTGCAAAACAACTACAGGGACTTTCCACTCAACCTTGAGGGGTAAGAAGAACATCCTTGTGTTTCCGGTCTGGCAAGTGTTTGTATAAGCAGGGACTTTCCACTCAACTTTGAGGGGTAAGAAAAACATTCTTGTTGCATGAGTTCAGGTATCAGTCGAGGATAGAAAAACATTCCTGTAGCATGAGCTTAGAGATAGGTAACAGAGGAGAATATAAGAAGCAGACTTCCTCCTCCAGAGAGCAACGCAGGAACAAGCTACGAGGGAGCAACTCTCAGGTTGTATGTCTCTTTGAATGCGCATTCAATGTCTTTTTCTTTCTTTCCCTCTCTCCCCACTCTTTATCCCTGGTTCTCTTTTAAACAAATATAATGGCTGTTAGAAATAGAACAAATGTATTCTGTGACTTTTTAAACTTATAATTAAACTGGTTTTTGGAACTTTAAATTACGTGCGTTTGTCGTATCTTAAGTGTATTCAGCGTACCTCCTTTTCTGATCCGAAGTGAACCAAACAACGAATTCTGGGGCGAATAAGAATCAACGCCAACACTTAGCTGCATTCTGACCAAGAATGAAGCCGATAGGTCGAATGTCTGAGAAGGAGTTTGTCAAAGTTCGACATGAGTAAAAATGACCAAAATTTGACCTTTGACCCCAAATGGCCACCTCCTTGTGCATTTTAGAGGGTACCTCCAAGAGACTTTTTTTCTTGATTCGGGGGGATCTACCTAAGTACCGAGTTTCAGGTCTGTACGACCTACGGTTTCCTCCAACTCACGTTAGGGAGTGCTGTAGAGCAGTTTGGCCACGCCCACTTGTGATTCCACCAGAATCCAAAAATTTTAGTTGGATGACAATTTTGGGTCAAGTTTGGTGAGTTTTTGAATATGATGAAGGCCCCAAACAGCCACGCGAAGTGACGGAAAAATAATTTAGAAGAAATCGAGCGATGCTCGGGCCTAAATAATAATAATAATAATAATAATGAATTCAATTTATAACGCATTTTTCATTAGTGAAAATCTCAAAGCGCTACACACATTGAATGCTACACACATTCATACACCGGTAGCGGCAGACTACCATGCAAGGTGCTTTCCAGTCCTACCGGGAGCAACTCGGGGTTAAGTGTCTTGCCCAAGGACACAACGACACATGGTGTGGGGAACCGGGATTCGAACTGCCAACCTTCCGATCGGGGGACGACTGCCATTACCACTACGCCACGGCCGCCCATATAGAACAATTATATACTGTAATGTGCAGGAATTAAGACTTCATCCCAGGTAAATTGGAGCAAATCTGAACTGCTGGCATGGAGGACAAGGTGGAGCATTCTCATGAAGAGAACATCAGAAATAGCTTTATAATAGGTGTTTGTTTTATTTTTGTTTTGTTTTTGTTTTGTTTTTGTTTACGTGTGTAACATTATAAAACACTGTTGACATGGCTATATTGCATAGACGTTTTTTTCTAACAAGATAAATGCATCTGCCATGTCTAAAAATGCTTTAATAAAACGCATAGTCAGTGAAATAATCAATAATTAGTTAAGTAATCAGTTCGTTACTGCTCAATAAAGACGCCGGACAAAGTAAGAAAAGTCTATTTTTGTGTCATGTTGCTCTAGTAGCTGCTCAAACTGACTGACAGCGATGAGCTGTTTGGAACTATTGAGAGCTGCATGAACCACATGACCGCCTATCGGCGAGTTCAAAGGGTGTCGCAACTCTCTCTCTCTCTATGGCTCTGCTTGAGCCAAACTGTTTCTGTAGAGTCTCTACTTCCTCTAAGGAATAAAAAGTAACATCTGACCACTAATATGAATACAGGTAGTCCCCGGGTTACGACGGTCTCAACTTACAATGTTTTGACTTTACGAACGTGCTCCCATTGAAAAGCATTGTTTTGAGTTACGCGGGTTTACGCAACTTTACACTAAACAATACGGCACTGTACTTTTTGAAACTCACCTGAGGACTCTGGAAATTTACAGGAGGGAGGGGGTTGAGTGTACCTTAGTGGCACGCAATGGAAAATTACAGGGCGGAGGGGTACTGGGGGCCTACAGGTGCAAACTATACCTCTAAGACAAAGGCGGAGTGATTCAGCTTTGTGCTACTTAACTCAACGCAGCCGGGGGGTTCCATGTAGAGCGGGAACGGAGCATAACGAGACAACGGCAACAGATTAATTTTACAACTGAACAACTCTTTGTGAATTTTACAATGGCACCTAAAAGGAAAGATGACTCTTCGGATGGCGGCACATCCAAGAAACGTAAGGCCATTACCATAGAGGTTAAATTAGATATTATTAAAAGATCTGATAAGGGCGAGACACCAACAGAAATAGGCTGTGCATTAGGACTTAGTAGGTTGACAGTGGCAACGATTTTAAAAGATAAACCATGTATCGTAGAGCATGTTAAAGGGTCAGCCCCGATGAAAGCGACAGTTATAACAAAGCAGCGTAGCGGGCTCATAATAGAGATGGAGCGATTGCTGGTTTTGTGGTTAGAAGACCAAAATCAACGTTGTATTCCGATGAGCCTGGTGGTTATTCAGGAGAAGGCCAGACGACTGTTTGAGGCGTTAAAAAGAGAGAAGGGGAGGGGAGCGAAGGTGAAGAGTTTGTGGCTAGCAGGGGGTGGTTCCAGAGGTTTAAGGAACGTGCTAACTTCCACAACATTAAAATTCAGGGAGAGGCGGCAAGCGGCGATGTGGAAGCAGCATGTGATTTTCCTCAAGTGTTTGTTGAGATAATTAGAGGGGGGAGGGGGTACATAGCCCAACAGGTTTATAATGTGGATGAGACGGCGTTGTTTTGGAAGCGTTTGCCTAATCGCACGTACATCGGGAAGGAGGAGAAGACTGCACCAGGCCATGAAGTGGGAAAATAAAGACTGACTTTGCTTTTTGGGGGCAATGCTGCTGGAGACTACAAAATCAAGCCCTTGCTTGTTTATCAGTCAGAGAATCCACAGGAATTCAAGGGCATTTCTAAGAGTCAGCTGCCAGTCATCTGGAGGTCAAACAGAAAGGCATGGGTGACACTTGCTGATTTTGAGGACCGGTTCACAAAACATTTTGTGCCAGGCGTCCAGCGGTTCTGCACCTCCAAAAACATCCCCTTTAAGGTGCTGCTGCTGCTGGACAATGCACACGGTCACCCTGCAAATTTGGATGACCTTCACCCAGATGTCAAGGTGGTTTACCTCCCACCTAACACCACTGCCCTGCTACAGCCCATGGACCAAGGAGTCAAATCCACATTCAAAGCCTACTACCTCCAGAGGGTCATCAGTAGTGCACTAGAGGCAACAGAAAAAAAACAAGGACATTACACTGAAGGACTTCTGGAAACAATACAGCATCCTTGATGCTGTCAAGAACATTTTTCATTCCTGGGATCGGGGGAAGCAGAGCAGCATGAATGGTGTGTGGAGAAAACTGTGTCCCCAGTTTGTTCAGTGTTCCTCAGGGTCTCAGGAGTCAGTGAATGGTGTCATCCAGGACGTGGTGAAGAGGAGTAGGACGCTGAACTTGGAGGTGGAGGAGGATGATGTCACAGAGCTGCTGGCATCTCATGGAGAGGAGTTGTCTGCTGAAGACCTTATGGAGCTGGAGAGGCAGATGATGGAGGAGGAGGAACAAACACCAATTCCAGAGCCGAAGAAATTCACCAGGCATGGGCTTGGCAAAAGGTTTGCGCCTGATATAGGAAGGGTTGGCATGTTTTGAGGCTGAGGATGCTAACATGGAGAGGTACTCCAGGGTTGCCAGAGGGACGATGCTACAAGGAGATCTTGGAGGAGAAGAAGATGGAGTCAGTCCAGAGCAGCATGCAGCAGTATTTGAAGACGGTACAGAGGCCTGCAACAGATGCTGTACCGTCTACCTCTGCTGCTGCTGACTCACCAGCACCTCCTGGATCTCCTACATCATCACCAACAACAGCAGCAGAACCTCAACCCTCGACCTCTGCTGCAGCTGCCTCTCCTGCACAATCACCCTCTAAATAAGCATGTCTCCCTCCCCTGCAACGCCCCCTCCATAAAAGTAATGAAATGTTTTGGTCCTTTGTTATTTCTTTTTTTATTCCTGTAATGCCTGTGTTGACTGTCCTGTGTGTGTTCACTCTGCAGCTTCCACCACTTCTCTGCCTCTCATCATCAGCACCACCATCAACTCCCATCATCTGTCAGCCTCCCCATCAGCCTTCCCATCAGTCCCCTCCGCCCCCCTCACTGACCTCCTATCATGACTCCTGACTCAACAAACCTGCACCTTCAGTAAAGGTAATGAAATGTTATTGTCCTTTTTTATTTCTTTTTTAAATTCCTGTAATGCCTGTGTTGACTGGCCTGTGTGTGTTCACTCTGCAGCTTCCATCACTTATCTGCCTCTCATCAGCACCACCATCAACTCACATCATCTGTCAGCCTCCCCATCAGCCTTTCCATCAGTCC